>JAZHYW010026413.1:0-56918 GCA_037355805.1 Ixodes ricinus | reverse complement strand
CCTGCGAGACCGCCTCATTGTGGGTATAGCAAACGACGACGTCCGAGAAAAACTACTCGGAGATCGGCAATCGACCTGAAAAAGACTATCCACACTTGCAAAGCCAGCGAGCAAGCTACGCAACAGCTGAAAGAAATCAACGTGAAAGAAACAGAGACAAAGCTGAACGCAATCGTGACCAACACAAAGAAAAAAATGGCAGCAGAAAACAGCTGCTCGGGCAGAACAACCGCAGCAGCGACAGTGCAACTACTGCGGTGGAACTCATCGCAAAAGAGAGTGTCCAGCGTATCGGAAGACATGCAACTCTTGCAAAAAGGTGGGCCACTTTGCATCTGTGTGCAAATCAAGTAAGAACCAGCAAAAATCGGTGCATGACGTTGAGCATGACGACGATGACACAGGCGAGATGTATATCTCCGAAGTCACAACCGCAGCCTGCACGAAAAAGAATTCTGATGATGACTGGTATGAAACCATACAGTTTCAGTGTGGTAAATCAGTCAAGATGAAGCTTGATACCGGTGCACAGTGTAACGTGCTGCCAAGCAAGACTGCCAGCAACTTAGGCCTGACAGTAACTTCATCACCAGTCAAGCGCATAGTGCCATACACTTAACACAAGCTCTCAGTATTGGGAGAAGCTAGAGAGACTTGCATCGTGGAAGGCAAAACAGAAAAAAATCAAGTTCATTATTGTAGATGGACAAGTAGCACCAATTCTAGGCAGAAACGCCTGTGAAAAGCTGGACCTTGTGAAACGTATCAACCACATAGATGCCGAAGACGACATCTCCAAGGGCATGGGATGCCTTAAGGGGTACGTGTATGATGCAGACCTCAAGGAAACAGAAACGGAAATGCAAAACAGGCCGTCAAGAAAGGTGCCATATGCACTCATGGACGACGTAAAAAAAGAGTTCGACAACATGGAGAAGCAAGGAATGATCAGAAAAATTTACGAGCCAACACCTTTCTGCAGCCAAATGGTCCTGGTCAAGCAACGCGGCAAACTTCGTATTTGCTAGGATCCGACCGACCTGAACAAAGTGCTCTTACGAAGACACTATCCACTGAAGACGCTGGAAGAGATTGTCACACAAGTCAGGGGATCAACAGACTTCACCTTGCCAGACCTCAAGAAGGGTTTCTGGCAACTGGAAGTATCGGAGAAAAAAAAAAAGAAATACCTTGCCTTCAGCACACCCTGGGGAAGGTACACCTTTCTTCGTGTCCCATTCGGTATTGCAACTGCACCCGAAGTGTTTCAGCAAGTCATATCACAAGTCCTACAGGGCCTAACGCATGTGTCAAACTCGATGGACGACATCTTAATCTTCGCCAAGACGAAAGAAGAGCTGCAGCAACACACTAACAAAGTAGTCCAGAAACTACGAGATGTTGGTGCCAAATTAAACTACGACAAATGTGTCTTCAACCAGCGAAGCGTTAAGTTCTTGGGCCATGTACTAACAGCTGAAGGGCTAAAACTCGACGAAGACAAAGTCGAAGCGATCGAGAGAATTGGAGACCCGAAGAACAAGACCGAACTTCACCGACTTCTGGGTATGCTCCAATATCTTCAAAAGTTTGTCCCTAACCTGCCAGAAAAGACAAGCCCACTCAGGAAACTACTCAAGCAGGACATAGCATGGTTGTGGACTGAAGAACAAAGCATCTCTCTAGAAAAGATGAAACAAGCCCTCAAGCAAGCGCCAACACTAAACTACTACGACACAAACGGCAAGATGACGCTTTCTGTCGACGCCAGTTCAAAGGCACTAGGTGCTGTTCTACTGCAGAACGAAAAACCAGTGGCTTACGCATCCTCCACTCTAACAAGCGCACAGCAAAACTATCCACAAATCGAAAAAGGAGGCACTGGCCATTAGATATAGATGTAAGAAGGTCCACCAGTATATCTACGGAAGACCACTGGAGATTGAAACAGATCATCGACCCCTGGAAACCATTAGCAAGAAGCCGCTAGGACAGGCACCTCCACGACTTCAGCGTCTACTTTTCGACATCCAGCCTTACGCTCCGTCAATCCGCTACAAGAAGGGCAAAGACCTCGTCATCGCAGATTTACTCAGCCGAGATTGTCGCCCAACCGAGACAGCCCAAGATTGCACACAAGACATGGCAGTCTTAGCAATCGTCCCGATGTCGCAAAGTACACTAGAAGAGTTCAAGGAATCCCTACAAGATGATGACTCATTGCAAGACGTACTGCAAGCTACCATGAATGGATGGCCAAACGACATGCAACAAGATGACAGAGACCATGAAGCTGTTCTCGCCAATTCGGGATGAGCTCGTTGTGTACGAAGGACTACACTTTCGAAGCGACAGAATCGTCATTCCAAAGACATGGCGCAAGAGAGTCCTGGAACGGGTTCATGACGGACACCTGGGAATTTCTAACTGTCTGAAACGAGCACGAGAATCAATCTACTGGCCGGGCATGTCGGAAGACATCAAACGCCTGGTGCTTTCCTGCCCCATCTGTGAGTCCAAACAGAAGAAACCACCGAGCGAACCTCTGATGATGAAAGAAGTGCCCAAGCTCCCATGGGAAAGGGTTGCTATTGACCTGTTTGACTTCAATGGGAAGACAAACATAGCTATCGTGGACAGCTACTCTGGCTTCATTGACTACAGTGAGTTACGAAATGCCTCATCAAGTGAAGTCATCACAGCTCTCAAGCGATGGTTTGCAACTCACGGCATCCCAAGAATTGTGGAATCTGACAATGGAACATGCTTCGTTGCACGCGAATTCCAAGACTTCAAGAGCAAGTGGGGATTTGACCACGTTACTTCCAGCCCGAGGTATCCGAAATCCAACGGCTTGGCTGAACGTGCCGTGCAAGTTGTCAAGAATATACTGAAGAAGTGTACCGAAGACGGAAGTGACGTACAACTGGCTCTCCTAAACTTACGGAATGTTCCACGCGATGAAGAAATGGGATCACCAACACAGCGACTGTTCAGTCGGCGTACAAGAACCACCATTCCACTCAGCGAGACGTTATTAATCCCCAACATTGTGGAGAACGTACAACAGAAAATGACCGCCCAGCGACAAAAACAAAAGCACTACGCTGACCAGCATTCGAAAAGAGCACCTGGGATGAGAGCCGGTGACAAAGTTCGGATGTGGGAGGACAATCGCCACTGGACTCCCGGAGTTATCATAAAGAGTGCATCCACGCCTAGGTCATACTGGGTTCGAACAAGAAGTGGACAATACCGACGCAACACTTCATTTATTCGTCCAACACAAGCAGAATGGGAACCTCCACGAACATGTGTTTCAAGCCCAACACAAGACCCGAAGGCCTCAAGTGGAACTATCTCAAGTGGAACTACTCTACCAGAGCAGAACCAACCCCGAAGGCCTCAAGTGGAACTACTCTACCAGAGCAGAACCAACCAGCACACCATCACAAGGTCAGGTCGTACAGTCAAGCCAGTTGTACGAATGGACTAGTAACAAAAAAAAAAGGGGGATGTTACGAGAGCATCCGCATCGCGAGATGCATCATCGACGATTCACGCGCCAGCCCGATGATCGAGAGGCTTCACGTTCAACCTGTTGAACCATGTAACCGTTCCTTTACTTAATTAAACTGATTAGTCGTCACATTCACCCTGCGCAGCAGCCCCTCCTTAACCCTTGTTATGTTTGAGTCTCCTACCACCAGCACCATCTTAACCCCCACTGCCTGTCTCCACCCCCTCCAGCTATCTGTGCTTTCTCTGCCTCAACCTCTGCTGCCTTCCTCGAACCCTGCTGCACACAGCTGCGCAGACTCCTTTATTACACTGCCAACCACCTCGTTAATACACGAACTCATCTCTGTTACGTCACGGCGCGGTGGTGGCGCGTCAGGCGCACTTCCCGTTTGGGGCTGTGGGCGGAAGGCCCCATGTGAGACGTGTATTCCTGCGTTGTTTTGAAAGGAACCTTACAAAAACCTGCCTTCTCGTCAAAACGCCGCGACTCGGGCTGTACCAAAAGAGTCAAGAAAGGTTTGAAGATCAGTTTTCATGTGTTCGGAATTCGTTCGAGAACGTGGATATGTGCCGTGAAAATGGAAAACCAGACGCCGTCGGACCACGATTGCTTAGGCGGGAAGCACTTTGGGTTGGATTCACGGATACTTGTGGTCATCAGATTTATTTGTTTTGTTCCAACATGAACGCCGGAAAACCGTCAAGTTGTACGGACCACCTGCGGACTACGTTCAGTGCGTCTTCAAGTTCGAACGGCCGCGTGATCGTTCGAACTGTCGTCTGCTCTTTCAAAAGCTCCTGCTTGTCGTCTGCTCTTTCAGACGACACCGGCGCGTAGACCAAATGTTGGCCAGGTACTTTCGATGCTGTGGGGAGGCAGAGGCTCGTCAAGCAACAACTTAGTTGCTTTTTTCTCTGTCTCCCTCTCCAAACGGAGAAAAATAAATAGTTTGAGTTTGAGTTTGAGTTGGAGACGTAAGTGCAGGCCTCAAAAGAGTTAAGTTTGAAGGTTGGTAAGCAGGCTCGATTTAAACAGTAGATACAAGATGTCGATCATTGTTACCAGTGGACATCACCGACTTGTTATGCCTGATTCACTTGGTCCGATTCTGCTTGCGATTTTCAGTATCGACGTCGACCATCTCAGCTACGGTTCACGCTTTTGCAGCCCGAGCGACATCGCGACTGAAAATTGCGAGCGAAATCTCATCATGCAAGTCAGGCTTTAGCGTACATTCTGCGGCATCCACGCGGAATAAATCGCCGTATGTCACATTATTCACGCGAAGTTTTGTGGTGTAACGAGCCTCGGTAATTTCGCTGAGGCCGCTCAAGTAGTGATGCATTGCCAGGAAGACGTAGAATCAACAATTCGAACGCGAAAAAGGCTAGGGGGACTCACACCGACGCCGACAATATCGCATTTCAATGGTTTGTTTATGGGCGACGGCGAGCTTCTTGCCCACACCCCCATCGCGCATGCGCGGCGCCGGTGACGTCCGCTAGGGGCGCTCCGGTTTGTTTGTAAACATGAGTTGGTGTATCGTGAACTGTCCCCCTGCGTCTGCCGCCCCTACCGCCGTCTTCTCTGCCACCTCCCCCTTTCGTTATTAACTACTACTGTCATTTGTTGCACCATATCCTCACACTTCTTTTATGCTTGTCCAACTCCGCCTTCCACTCTTCCCCGTGTCTCCTCCACCTGTCGCTCAAGCTCTGCTCGTTGCTCCCGCTCTGGCCGAAGTTCTCCCGCCACGCTCTCTACCTTGTTTTCCACATCCGCTTCAGCACTCTTCATCAAATCTCCGACCAGCGCATCGAGCTGAACCCGCTTCTCTACCCGTATCTCCCGCTTCAACTCCTGAACCGTAGCCGCATATTCCCCTCCTATTCTCCTAAAACCATCTCCTACCTTCTCGCAACTCCGGCATGTAAAGCTGCTCCCCTCGGCTTCTGCTAGACTTTCGAACTCCGTCTCCATCATACAGCACCGACGGCCACGCCCCTCACATTTTACATTGGGTCCCTCTTTTACTTTAGGCTTCTCAGCCTTCTACTGTCGCGTATTCACCATCGCCTGCTGACACACAGCGCGACTCCACGACAAATATCCCACCAAAACTGAAACCAAGAAAGCCTGGGTACGCCTCTGCCCACACTCGTTACTGGCAAATAAAAGAAACGCGTCACCGACCTACGTTATATCAAAATAAAAGAAAAGCGTTACCGTTAAAAAGTAACGCACGTTACTTTTGCATTACTTTTTATCTATAAATTGACGGTAACTAAAGGTGTTTTTTGTTTTTTTTGGCGACAGCGTTTTACGACATTGGGACAAAGGGCGTTGGGTAGGCGTTGGGGTTTTTCCAGAGTGGGACTTTTTGCATGGTGAAAAGAAAAGCAAAATTTTGAAGGTAGGTGGAATGTATAGTGCAATATTTAATGACTCGGCGCCTATACTTCGGTTCAGCTTAAGTCCAGACACAGCTAATGAGACCAATCAAGAAGCGTCAAAAGAGCGAATCACTGGGTCCTGTTGTGTTTATGATTGGTTCAGCGAGTAGAACACGTACAGAAACATGACGGACACCATGATGGTATGTTTTTGACGCTGTCGATTGGTCCGCCATCAGCTCGTAGCGTCGGCTGCGTCTGGGCTGAAGGCAAAACAAAATATAAAGCACGAAAAAAATGTGTTTTCAGGTCTGGGAAGAATATGTAACGAGTAACGTAACTACTAGTACGCGTTATTCGAAATAAGTAGCGTAAGTACATTCCCCGTTACTGTCTTGAAAAAGTAACGAGTACGTTGTTACGTTACAGAAAAAAGTAACGCGTTACCGGCAACGGCGTTACTTGTAACGCGTTGCCGCCAACACTACATGGTAGCGAGCCACCGACAAGCGCTTGGCCGGTGCTTTGTGCGCGAACACCGTAGGAACAAAATCTGGGTGGTCTCGATCAGACGACGGTTTTCGTGCACATAAGCAAGCCTCGGGACAGACATTGAAATGGAAGCCACACTTGCCTTCAAGAACTGCTTCCCGCACAAACGGTCGTCCGCGCGAGGCAACCATTATTTTCGATCCACGGATATTATCCACCTTCTGCGCCTTTCAGAATCAGCCGCGGGAACTTGTGGAAACTGACTCCGCTACTCTTCATGTACCTTTCGGTGCAATTAACGGCTACACAGCTTTGCGGCGTGCTGAAATGCTATGACACCCATGCAAAACGCGCGCCCTTTTGCCTACACCACCCGGCTCCGGCTAAAGTCTCTTCATGTTTCAAAAGTAGCGCAAAGTGCTTCGATACTCGAGGCACGTGCCACGCGCCAATTCTGGGAAATTCATGGCGTCCAATGCAGTCAGTACAGGCTCAGTGCTGCGCTGTGCCGCCATGATTTTCCCAAAGGCTGCACGTTGCACGTGCCTCGTGCATCGACACACCTTGCGCTGCTTTTGAAACATGAAGGGGCTTTAGCTCCGGCGCGATCGCAACGCCGCCGCAACTCCGTGACGTCAAGCCCGCGTGTCGGTCTATACACACCGTGAGATTGGCCAGCATGTTGTGGACGAGAGGGATGGCTGGCACGAGACAGGCGGCAGGGCTCCTCTGGCGGCAGTTGGGGCACGTGCTGCTCTGACTCAGCCACTCCCGGATGCACTTTTTGCAAAATACGTGGCGGCACGACAGTCTGTACTGGGACGTGCAGCACAGAGAGGCAGATCCCGCAGACCAGCTCGCTGCTCGGCGCGGGATCGTACAGACTCCAGGGGCAGCTCGGGGACTGCAGAGAACGCCCGGCGGGGGTGCATTATACACTCTCCGACGTGCGCAACAAGAACACGCCGAGGGAATGGTCGGCGGCCTTTGAGAACCTGTCATATGTCAGTATTTTAATTGCCAAGCAAAAGATCGGCGGGCTGTAGCATAGGATCTCCTAATGGTATTCATGTGAGATCGTTCAGTGTACAGTGCTGCGATTGAGTGCCTCTCACCGCACGTGTGAGACGTTGGCGATAAGCGAAAAAGAAAAGGATCAGTGGCCGAGCGTGTTGGCGCACTGCGGTTCGGAGCGAAAGCTCGCGCCGCAGAGTCAGGGATCATGGGTTCATTCAACCCCAGCCCGTGTTTTGATCATACACAAGCGCCTCTCCGGCGTGTGGTCGTGTGTCACTACTGCGCGATGCACGATCGAGAGTAACGTTGAGTTTTTGCTTAAACAACGATAAGTTAAGGACGGTTCTCACATCACCGTTTTCTTGCGTTACGAAGCTTAAGGCCACGGGCACCTCCATGCTTCGTACAAAGCGTTGCAACCAGTTAAAGTAGTAGCTTGGAAGGCTTCGTAAAAAGTTACCCGTGATTGGCAGTTGCATCTCAATGTAAGGCCTGGTTCAGACAGTCGTGTTCACGACAGCAACGACAGTCACCGGGGGAAGTGTTCGCCGTATGTAATTTGGCAAGCAATGCAAGAAGTAGCTTCGTGAAACACTCACGAGTACTGTGTTTCCCGGTCGCTACTGTCGTTTTGGCTGCTGGAAATTCAATCGACACAAATGTGTTAACTAGCCTTTAGTTAGCCCTAAAGTCACACGATCCTGGAAAAGTGGCGCTATTGCCTTCCCTGCCCACTAGTCGGACACAGATACCAACATCCAGACGACCAAACCTCGCTAGGTGATTGGCTGATCAGTCTCAGTTGTCATTGCCCTGCCTGCCTGCCCCCCCCCCCAATTGCAACCTCGGTCCATTCAAATCTTCGAAAGGGACATTCTGAATCAGTCGCGCCAAGATCGCTATAGAGCATAATCATATACTGAAAGCGTTCCTCGCACAGAAGCGTCTTTGGGACTGTGCATGCAATCAACTTATCCAATCCCGCTCATCTCCACACATCTCTTACAATGGTATTGTTAGTCTTGCATATTTAAAGCGAGGAAAATTATTTTCAATGCTGCCAAGCATTGAGGCCGCATGTGTGAGGTGCGACGATGTGCGCTTGTTTCGCCGGTGTGTGGATAAAATCTTGGTAGTCGAGAAATGTCTCCATAAAGCTACCTGTCACTGGGAATTTGGGTTGGCTGACCAAGAAGATGAGAAACTGCTCATTCTATGAACCAAAATGGCGACCATACGGGGAGCTTGGCACTACTTTCCCAGTATCCAGGGACTTTAGTCGGCGCCGGTGAATGTCTGGTGTCTACAATATTGGCGACGAGAGCGATCGAAAGCGTCGCTGTGGTCGGCCCACCACAATTGGCCGAATCCTGAATATGACGTCAGCAAAGAATGTCTCATCGACGGAAATAAGAGGAATGTAAGAACTTCAGTTTTGACGGTGTTGGCAGTGTTGCTTTGAGAGCGCTATGATTTCAGGCTTCCACCATGCCCATTACAAACACCATCGAACTTGTTGTTCACAAGGTAATGACGTCACGAAAGGTAACAGAACGAGGGCGCCACCGAAACATCTCGCCGCTAATAGGCTCGTTTGATTTACCTGCAATCCTGCCAGTGAGCTGGCAGGATTGCGAGCAGACGACGCGCTATGTCAAAGCACGGAGTGGCTATTTAGTTTGCATCTATGCCGATTATAAACGTTTATTTTTTTTATATTAAAGACACGTGTATGACATTTCTTGTGGGTGATCTTTCTAATGAATAACAGCGCCTCGAAGTTGCTTTTTGTTAAATACACTTTCGAATGTTCAAAGACAAGCCTTGAGCTTCACATTACAGCTTGCGCGGCATGCGTCAGGGCTATTCACAACCCCTCTGACTCTTGTATTTTCGGATCTGTGGAGGCTGCTGTGGAAAAAGGTTTTGCATTCACCAGAGTAAATAGCGTGATGTCTTCTTAGCTGTGCACACGCGCTCAGTTGTGTTGCAAAGTGCAGCACATTTGTTTTAGCTACATTGGGCTTGCTGATACCGATGCTTCTATCCAAGCGTGACTCGACAGTTGCCGCATCGAGCATGGGACACAGACGTTTGTCAGATCACGACTTCTACTCAAAAGAAATGCAGAAAGTTTAGTAAATTTTTAAATTGTTTGACATGGCCCGGTAAATTCAGGCAATTGATTAATTTGTTCTATCCAATTTTTACTAAGAATTTTAAACAAATTCAAAATTGCTCGCTGAGAAGCCATCACGCATTATGCGCATTTAGTTCTTCAAAATTAAGCATACAAACGTTAGTAATTCATAGCAGGTGTATACCCCATTTTTCAGGACGCTGAAATGTTACCGCCTTACTAAATTTAAGACTTCGATCACCCCGGTAGCGAGCCACCGCTTCTTCCTGTCAGTTATTTTGAGGAAATGTTTGTTTACTGGTTTACAAAATTAAGAAATGAATCAACTTGAAACTAATAAGAGACCAGCCCTCCCAAAACACATTGGAACCAACAGGATACACGAAGTCGCTTTCACTGAAGTGTTTACTACACACTCGAAAGGTTCTTGAATTTCGCTTTCCTATTTTCAATTTGATGAGACGTTCCTTTCTCAGATTGATTTTGTCCGAACCATAATCAAAAATACACCCTATTCGCCGTGGTAGACGTTGTAGTGGGGTAAAGAGCTGGATATTCCATTTTCATCATCCAGCTTTCTGTACAGAGGTAGAGAACAGCACACCGCCATCCGAGCGCTTCGACACCTCAGCATTAAGTGTTTGTTAGCACGACTACGTGTGCCACGGTTTCAAGTAGGGATGTCACGAACCTCCCGAAATTCGATAGCGAAAGGTTTCGAAAATTTCTTACCTCACTAATGTTTGAATTTGAAAATTTCGCAACTTTAGAACCCCACTGAGGTTTGAATTCGAATAATTAAAAAATGTCAAGGTTACTAAAAGTTCGAGTTCGAAGATTTAGATTTTTGGACAAATCCCTTGAAAACTTCGAACATTTCGAATTTCTTTAGGGTTTGAGCTTGACAAATTTTAAGATTTCAATTTTTTTAAGGTACAAGCTCGAAAGTTTTGACATTAAGTTTGATGTTTTTGAATTTCACGAACGGAGATCGAATTCCACAGTTTCAAAATAAGGTTTTAAAAATTTTATAACAAAAATCGAAGTTTTTTTACTGACGCCTTTCCCGTAAAAAATATTCGAAGTAAATTACCAAAATAAAGCGTTGATGAATGCGCGTGCAAGATGCCATTTGTTTTAGGCTTCTGCTTTAAACAGTTACTGCTGCAGACGCCGGCATGAGCAGCGCGTGGAACACCATTTTATGCATTCTCCATGATGCTTGGGTAATTTAGCAACAGGTCTATTCAGTAGATTTGTTATCAATAGGCACCATTTTTAAGATCAGTAGACCCCCATGTAGATAATAAAGGTTTCTCAAAGATTTGCCGCTGTGCGACCCGCGTCGGCCATGTCTACGCTCGCACCGCCCTCTCTTTGTCGTCGTTCCAAGTGCTTGCGTGCCCAGTTTCTTTTCCTTCCGCCCTCCCGGGGTGGCGGTCCCGCCACGCGTGTCTACTTTTCGACAGGTGGCAGTCCCGTCGTGTGTGTCTAGTTTCCTCCGGCTCCTCGGGGCGGGTCTGTGTCGTGTGCTAAAAAAGCTTCGCTGGTCATCCACCTTCACAGGGTGGCATGGCTCATGATTAGTTTTCCCAGAGAGCGTGTGAAGAGGGCATCGGATACTACGAAAAACCCAAGCATTAGTCGGGTTGTTAACGCTGTGATGTAGCTCAAGTATTACTAAACAAAGAAAGTTGTGGCATAGCTTAGTGGTAACGCCTCCACTTGGCACGCAGCAAGCCCAAGTTCGATGCCGCCGGCGGAGGGCGCTCTTTTAAAGAATTTGGCAACATCGACAACAGCCTCCCTGTAACGCCAACAACAACAACAACATCAACAACGGTGAGAATAGCCCAGTGGCGGAAAGAGCCCATAACTCCTATCACTGTAAAAGGTCCCAGGCCGAGGCAACTCCAAAGTGATCATTCAGCGCTTTAAAATCGAGTCGTTTGGGACACCATCAGCTAAGTGCAATTTCCACCACTTCACACATTGGTGATATCTTGTGTTATTTATATTTGTAGCCCTGAACCTATGAGGGCGAACTTGGACCGAACTTTGTCAAACCTTTGTTCAGAAGTTCAAAATTCATCATCTTTTTAACTTAACAGATTTGGAAGTCCGAAAATCGTCGAATTTCTTAGCGTGATAAATTCGAAAGTTAGAAAATATCGGATTTCATACCGCGGAAAAAATCGGAAGTTTGAAAAAAAATTGAAGTTTTCAGTGCCGAGAGTTTGAAAGTTTGAAAATCGTCGAATTTCTGATGGATGTAACAAGTTCGACATTTCAAAACTTTGCGAACCTTTCGAACCTCTGGGTTCAAAAGGTTCGCAAAGTTTTGAAATGTCGAACTTTGTTTGCTGAACCTGAGGTTAGATCTTCGAACCTCAGGTTCGCAAAAAGTTTGCGGCATCTCTGGTTTCCAGCTTTGGTAAAATGTCCTACTACAAATATCACTTTACCAAATAGACAACGCGTGACACAGGCTTTGCCGCGCGTTACCCAAACAGCGCATGAGGCGAGCTGACGAGCTGAGGGATCCAAGACCTGCGCAGTCTGTCCCAGTCTGTCCTACCCGTGACGTCACAAACGACGATGATGATAGCTAGAGTGGCGCCCCATGTAGTTCGCTCTTACACATACCGGAAATACACTTCCCTACACCTTTCTGCACCAGTGCAAGAGGTGCAGGTAAACTGACCGAGCCCACTGTAGATACCCTAGAAGTTGGGTAGTGGGTCACCGCCCTATCTCCCCGTGTATTGCGCTGAAGCGGCCGATGTCGAAAACGCCGGAGGCGCTGCAGTAGATTCCTCCTGAAACTTCTCTCGCCCGCTGCCCGTGATTGGCCCGCCCGCTGCCCGCGATTGATAAGAGAGATAAGAGCCGTCTAGCCTACGTGGTCTGGCCAATGCGCGCTGGAAAGTTTCAGGAGGAAACGCTTACAGCGCCCCCGCCGCGTCGACATTAAACGCATCAGGCTGAGCCGTCCCGTGAGCCCACTAGAACTCTCTAGGCCACTGTACTGTAGATGAGAAATTTAGCCACTTCTGGCCTGGGCCAACAGAATCTGCTTTATCAGCCAAAAGGACACAACCGACACATGACATTTTGGTGTCACGTGACCTGAGCTCTAACGTCATGTCACGTGACACCATGACGCGGGTTCGTATTGTTTCGTTGGGACACGTTTTGTGGACTTCATCGACACATGTTTCATGGTTTCGTCGAAACTGACTTCTCGTGGAAACTCGTTTTGTGGACGCAAGCTCCTGCGACATTTGCTCAGCAACATATTTCTTTTTTGTTAAACTAATGCTTACGTACGACGTCGTGCACCTCGACCGGAAATGGCTATATGCACGATGCGCAACTTGTTGGGTCTCGTATAAAAACAATTGTCAGAACGAGTTTTTCGAAGCTGTAGCGTAGCTTAGTGGAAAGGTGTCCGCTTCATACGCAGCGGACCCAGGTTCGACCCACAGTGGGCATACGTTTTTAACATTTCTTTTTTGGTCGGACATCTGGCGATATCTACGGCATTTCTTTTGGACAATTATCACTGAAAAACACAAATGTTGTCGACGAAACTTCGCTGAACTAAATGGTAGGGCACTCCCTTTCCGGAGGTGCAGTGGGGGACAGCGGGACTCGGGTTGTCGGCTGGACACCGTGAAGCGGCGTGTGCGACGAAGCCTTGAGGGCCAATTGTTTTGTAATTAGCAGCCGCAGACTGTCCCCGCCAGGCGGCTTCAATGCGGGCCGTATATGGGGGGAGGTAGGTAGGTTAACACACACCCCAGTGATACACGCGCCGTCTGGAATGCATGAGCTCTCCGCGTCGTGCGTAGAGCCACTTCCCGTCAAGGTGCACGACGTCGTGCGTATAGTATTGGTCTTTAGCGGAGTGATTTGAAACACTGGCTTCACTTCGTTCGCTGGAAGTCACAACGACGGGAAGAAAATTCGCCAGCACTAGTCCTAGAGACCCAATCCGACCGCACTACGCGCGGACATCCCTCGCTTCGCTTGCGGAAAATAAAACATAACGTCAGGTACGGGGCGGCCAAGGCGATGTGCACGGGAAGACGCTTTCGACGCACAAGGTGTCGACGAAACAAACGCGCCAGTCTCGATGAAACGTCGCAGTGTCGACGAAACAATCTATGAAAAGTCGTTCGACAAACTCGTCGCTAGCTTTCCAAAGAATACGTGCCACTGAAATTCAAATTGTTTCGAAAACATATTGACGCTAATCTACCGAATATCGATTAAATTAAACGTGGCTAAACAAGGTAGCTAAACTATAGTAGGCTGCAAGTCAAGAAGGTAGTGGCAAATGCCCCTCAAAGGGAATCATATGTCCCTCCGCCACCTCCGCATCCAATAGCGTCCCATCGTTTCCGTGACGTTGTGGCCAACGCGCGAGGAGGGTCTTGCCTTTCTGTACATATTTGCTTTATCTTTCGACTTTGACTTAACATTGTGGAAGCCACGAGAGGGAGATTAGAGTCACCCCCTCCGATGGAAACAAAGACGACTTTCGGGGATTAGCTTCCCCCTCCGACGGACACAAAGGCTGCTTTCAGGGGCTCGCTCCCCCTCCGATGAATACAAAGGTCGTTTTCTTAAAAAGTTGGGGTCGAAGACAAGTTGGCACCACTCTGTGGCCATTATCTATCCATTGAAGCGGAACAAGGAGCGTTTCCAGTGAACTCTTCTTTCGACTGCGGAGGGATTTGAAACCGGCGCATCACGCTTGTGGGAGGAGCATCTCCTACCTTCTTAACTTGTAACCGACTATAGAGCAGAACAGCAATTGGATTACGTACGAGCCCGCCCGGTGGTCATTCTTCGCAGGGTGCGGTAAGCCTCGCGAGGGATTCTTTGGCGCTCGTCGTTCCGTCGTCGTTCGAATGCCTTTGCTGGCGGCGACAACCGGCACGAGCAGAAAGCGCGCGCGAAACGGAATGGATAAATGAATGTATGGATGAGGATGTTAAGGGATGTTCCTTTTATAATGGGCGATAGTTTGCGCCACCTGGCCTACAAACAAAAAAGCCGCCGGTCAATAGCTCTTTCCGAACTGCTATACTTCGTTTCAGCTTACGTCCGAGACGCAGCCAATGCTACAGGCGCGAGCTCCGTAGCTTTCAGCGTCGCCTGTCAAGCACGCGGGCTCGTGCAGTGCAAACACTGCTCAGGGCCGCACGCTCGCGCTTGTAGCATTGGCTGCGTCTGGCACGTAGAGCTGAAACGAAGTATAGCCAATATATTGAACAAAATACAAAAATACTGAAGACATTTAACAAATACCAAAAAAAAAGTTCCCTGGATTCATTGAGCTTTCAAATGACGCCGGTCACACTTCACTGGCAGCATTGAAATTACGGCTGAACAGGGGCTCCCGAACCGGGGGGGGGGGGAAGGAGGGGGAGGGGAGCAGGGGGGTGGCAGGCTCTTGCACTCGAAGCTGTTGCGTGTTGAAGCTGCATTCCATAGGCGACGAGGCGCCATAGGCTAATCCGACGCGAAGTCAGTGGTCGTTGATATATATATATATAGGTATACAGTATATACTCGGTGTTTTTGCGAAGAGTTTCAAACATCCTAAAAATGAGGACGTTTGTAAAAAATAAAAAATAAACTCTTCGGGAACAAGCTACCAGCCACGGCGGACGTCAGGAATAGACCCTTTCCGAAATTCAGTCTGGCCACTTTGATCACTATCATCATCTGTGGAACGGCATCTGTGCCATACCAATGGCAGCTCAGTAACTGATGCGTGAAGATGCTCGTAAGCGGAAGTTGCGAGGCCTGTACATTTGGGGGGTCAGTACGACGCGACGTAGAAATGGAACACAAGAGCTACGTAAACGTTGGGGGATCGGTGGCCGAGTGGGCTCAAAGCGCACACCAGCTCGACGCGCGTGGAGCGAAAGCTCGCGCTGCAGAACCCGGGGATCCTGGGTTCAAGCCCCACCCTGCCCGTTTCGATCTGGATGAGCATCGTACCGGCGTGCGGTCGTGTATCACTACTGCGTGGTGCACGTTGAGGACCCCAGGCTAGCGGTTGTACTGCACTGGCTAAATTGCTCATCTTCACAGCGAGTGACTCGTCGCAACTTTAAATGGCTGACCAACTACACGCTGTATAAATATCCCCACAACCCCAATTTTTTTTTACGTAAACGTTTATTTCTAATAACTCAGATTCAGACAATCTGTGGGCGGCACACAATTGGCTTTAAAGCATTTCGGTGTATCGAATCTTCTCGAGGCATCTGAGTGGGTTGGAGCTTTGTTCGGAATGCAGGTTCTTGGTGACCATCAAACTGAAAGTGATCGAGAAAGAACTCATACTGAACAATTCCTCGCGTGCCGTTGACTTGCGAAAGTGACGGTGCCAATACGAGTTCATCTCCGCCATTGATATGGCAAAACCTAAACTGCTTTACGAACCACCAGAAGGCACTGAATTTCGAAAAGGGTCTATTGCCAAACTCAAACTAATTAGCTAGCTAATTAATTAAAATTTGCTAATGAACTTTTTAATTAGTGCAAACAGACAAATGGCTCCAATTAGAAAGTTGCTGAACGTTATCAAAAACCACTAAATCAGTCATTTTCAGAAAGACTTTGAGCGTGTAAGAAGAGTAGTAGCGCACTAAAGTTACCACTCCTGCAGCAGGTACAAGGCTAGCGGTTGCGCTAAGGCGCCCGCGCGATTTTTCCGCCTCTTATCTAGCCCTTATCTAGGTTCTCGTTCTCTTCTTTTAAGCGGTTTTTAAAAAAGAGGGCACGTGAAACAGGCGGTTATTTCAAATATTAAACTAAGATTTGCGAAGAAGACGTGTTTAAGATGCTTACCAAGAGAAGAAAATCTGCTAGATAAAAATCTCGCTACATAGTCAGATACGAGTCGATAAGAACACAAGAAATGTTGAATTAGTTTTGGCAAAAAACTCTTTTGGGGCATCTGGTTGGCGTGAAGCCAATACCTAATGCCATTCTTATTCTGATCATACTTTTTTTTGCTCCTGTCGTAATAAACGATTAACCAAGAAAAGGAAAAAACAAGCAGTGCGGCACCAATTAGAAGATATTTATTAAGGCCACGGTCCCACTGAATGTGGCAGTTTAGGTACTTTTGGCAGGTCATTACTCATCTCCTTTTAAATACTGTTTTGTGGGATTGATGTCATTCGAAAGGCAATGCAATCCTCTTTCATTTGATATTATGTATGTATTGGTTTATACTGTTCATGCGCATTTGTAGCGTTGCGAATATGATGGCGCGGACCCTCACTTGCTCCGCTGGTTCATGTTTTATGAACGATTCATTAAAGATAACACGGTTCCAATGGAGCAGTTTTGTTAAGATGATGTCGGAGCAGAATGTAACGATATACTTTTTTGGTATTCGCACTACTTTGTTTTTTTCAGCTCTCCAAATATTGCCCTAAATTGACATTTCAGCACAAATATGATTTTAATGACAAACGCTAGGGCAATGAAATTAGCTACAGATGTAGTGCTTATAATTGGTAATATGCAGAAAAAAATTTAATGTTGTGTAAAATTGTTTTGTTTAGATATTCTATATCAAACGTAGCACTTTTTTGTGCTTCGAGTCATGGTAATTCAAATGCCGCTGAGTAAATAATTAAACTATGGTAAAATCTTTTATAACATTTTGAACTACAATAGTTGCCCAAGAGGTGGACGGTGGCTTTTTTTTTATTTTCGAAAGTCATAACGCTCCAGGAGCCCTTCAAACTTACCTGTTTTTGACGCACATCTTTTTTGGACATCAAACAGATTTATTGGCATCTAATGACATTTATTGTATGGAATATATATACATTGCGATGTATTAGATTTTCGCAATGATCTTGCTTTGGTTTCTTGATAGTTGTAGAGCTTAGCTAATTTTAAAAACAATTAAAAACTGTTTGGGAGTTTTGTTGCCCTACCTGGCGGATGGCAGACAAAACTGCTGATTTCTAAGTTCAAAAAATTTTCGAGGGCGGCGTTGGCGTCTGTATCATCATCAATCTCCGTGTCGTTTTACGTTCACATTTAGAAAATATATTTGAAGATTTACTATCGATAAATGAACGGTTTAAGTACTGGGTCAGGTTAATAAATCTAAGACAAATAATTACACAAGCGTAGCGTGATATAAAGTGTTCATTATTCGATATAATTGAAATCAATAAACGATAACGACGAAGAGGGAAAGAATACACCCGAGTTCACTTCATGCCTAGAGTCACTAAATGAGCTGTCGCTTAAAGTATCGGCACTCCGTTCCCCAAAATTGTTTTGGGCGCCGCCATTTTGGGTCTTGTGCAGGGCAAATCCAACTGCCGATCGTCATGATTCAAAAGTGCGACTTCCTCTTCATTAGATGCGGTGCTAGGAAGCTGATGCAATATTGCTATGCTCTGTCGCGGGTTGTTTAAACATTCGTGGAGGACGGAAAAGCGTTTCCTATGATTTTAGATAAAGCTTCAGATAACTGGCAACCATGATTTTAAGCCACAATATGGCCAAGTGTTGTTACTCTGAAGCGTAGCTAATTTACTGGCACTAGCGGGAACAATGAGGAAGAGGCAGGTGTCAAAAGGTAGTGGCTTGTGGAATCCACGGGGCTCACGTCATGGCCCCTCCAGGTATTACAAGCTTCTTGAACAAGGGCATGAATAGTGTCATTAAATAAGCTATGCTTCAGAGTAGCGACACTTGGCCATATTGTGGCTTAAAATCATGGTTGCCAGTTATTTGAAGCTGTATCTGAAATCACAACAAACGCTTTTCCGTCCTCCACTTTAAACAGTTTGCGACTAAGCAAAGCAATATTACATGAGCTTCCTAACACCGAATCTAATGCTGAGGAAGTCGCAATTTTGAATCATGACGATCGGCAGTTGCGCCTGCTCTGCACAAGCACCAAAATGGAGGCGCCCACAACACTGTCGGAGAAGAGTGTGCCGATACTCTAAGCGCAACTCATTTATTGGCCCTACTTCCCGCGAACCTCCTTTCCCCTGACTGAAACTGAAACTAAATATGAATAATACACCATTATTATAGCTTATTTAGTTTTAACCACCTACACATAATGAGAGGAGGAAACGGCCGGGTAGGAGAAACGCGGGTTTTATGTGCGACTGTTCTAATCAACGTTAGTTCTAACCGTCTCAAAGAGAGAACGCGCGAGCTTTCGCTGGTTAAAAAAAGACGGTCCAAAGAAAAGAGGCGGCACGCTGTGTTCTTTGTGAT
The DNA here is from genome assembly GCA_037355805.1 of Ixodes ricinus. NCBI lineage: Eukaryota > Metazoa > Arthropoda > Arachnida > Ixodida > Ixodidae > Ixodes > Ixodes ricinus. Next base: position 38,062 of record JAZHYW010026413.1, on the reverse strand, counting down.
TGTGCGTCTAATTGCAAATTGTTGTGTGTTTGTTTATACAGCCGGAAGTTAGTCTGCCTTAGTGGGCGTGTGTCTCAGGTGTAGATGAGCAATTAAGCCAGTGCGGTACAACCGCAAACCTGGGGTCTTTAACGTGCACCACGCAGTTGTGATACACGACCGCACGCCGGTATGATGCTCTTCCAGATCGAAACGGGCAGGGGCGGGGTGGGTTCTGCAGCGCGAGCTTTCGCTCCACGTGCTCCGAGCTGGTGTGCGCTATACTTCGTTTCAGCTTGGGTCCAGACGCAGCCGATGCTACGAGCGCGAGCGTGTGGCCCTGAACAGTGCTTGCATTGCACGAGCGCGCGTGCTTGGCAGGGACGCTGAAAGCCCGGAGCTCGCGCTTGTGGCATCGCATGCGTCTGGACCCAAGCTGAAACGAAGTATAGACGCTTTGCACACGCGCCAGATTGAGCCGCCATAGCCGACCTTCCCCTGTTTTGCCGAAATGCCGAGCCACTGAAGCGGGTGTTTATGAGCCTCCACAGGGGCCTATGCTGGGGAGGAGGACACAGTAGCACCTAAAGTCGCAATAACCTGTCCTGCTGTGGCAACGATGACGTGAAGCGAACGTAATAAGAGGGAACAAAAACTGAAGGTCACTTATGGCGGCGCCCATGCACAGCTGCTGCAAAGCGTCTATAGGGTGTATTCACTGGCGGCCATATCCGTGTGCGCTAATGCTGAACACGTGCTGATGGCTAGCTTCCACAGTTATTTTGCAACGTGCACCCCGCACCATCAAGATTGCCGGTCTTGGCAGCCTATTAATGTGAGCTCGTTCTGAGCATGCGCTCTAAACAGTGACCTCAAATATGGCGGCCAGTGAATACCCCCTATAGACATGCACTCGGCCACCAGAGCCGTTTATTGAGAGAGTTTGGCCATACATTGGTTTGGATAGGCGAGCATCTCGGGGCCAACCACAGGCCGCGAAACAGCCCCTAGCGGTGGTCGTGTGATCTAAATATGTGACACGACTATACTTCGTTTCACCTTATGTGCGAGCGAAGGCAAAACTGGAAGCGCGAGCACGGAAGCTCCGTGCGTTCAGGCTTTGCTCGAGCGCGCGAGCTGGGGAGAAATGCAAAAAGCGCTGGTCTCGCGCTTCTAGCTTTGGCTTCGCTCGCAGATAAAGTGAAACGAAGTATAATTTGAGCCGTGCCGAGTGGAACTCCGCGTCTCAAGACGCTCGGGCACCCCACCCTTTGCACTGTTTTCTTTCAGCCAGTCTCAGGACGCTGTTCTAGCAGTGCAGACAAAGGCATGGGCACGAGCGCGTGGCTTTGGAAAGTGCCTCCTATGCACGAGGTCTCGTACAAACAACAGCGTTTCGCTGAGCTAGGCTCACGCGCCTGTGCCTTTGTCTTCACTGCAGACATTTGTGAGATGGAGTAGAGGTCTCCTGATTGGTCGACGCTGTGTCACAAATTTAGTTTACGCTCTGAGCGTGGGGGGAATCTTCGGCGCTGGCGGCGGCCTTTCCTCCGCCTATTGTCCAAACTCTCCTAATATACGGCTCTGTCGGCCACCGATCCCCCCCCCCTTATATAAGTATTTGAAGATCGACGATGGACGTCGATCGTCTCGAGGTAATATAACGTAATAACATTATTAATAATAAACATATTGAAGGATTGAACGACTCAATTTTTCAATTCTTGGATTGTAATATGGCGGTAGCCTATTGTACTTACTGTTGATGAAGAGCAATATGAGGTGACGAGGTAATGATTAAATTATGAGGCTCTATAAGGACTACGATATTAGTGGGTGTCGAACCACAACGTACAGTGCCAGACTTGTTTCAAGTATCGTGTACCCAAAGACCTTTCTTCACCCGCAACAGAATATGGTAGAATCAATGAGGATGCTGCTTTACAACTGTACGTGGAACAGGAAAACTGCAATGTGCAGAAGTGCGGCTTATTCGTTAATATGAAGGACGGATTTCTAGCAGCATCCCCTGATTGACTACTTGGAACAAATGGCCTCATTGACGTAAAGTGTCCCCGTTCCAAAAGATTCTTGAAGCCTACTGAAACCGCAAAGGAGTATGAGGCGAAAAATAAGAACAAGGAGCCTGGCGTGAAAGGTCCAAATCACCACCATAGCCTCTACTACCAAATACCAGGGCAGTTACACAATACACAAAGAGAGTTTTGTGATTTCGTTATATTTACACTCAAGGGCATTGATATCCAACGTTTTCAGAGGGATGACACCTTCTTGTCAACCAACATAGAGCCTTTTCTACTCAAGTTTTACATGGAAGGCCCGACTTCCACTGAAATTCCTCACGTAGACGAGTTGTCCGACCGAATAATCTGCCATTACTCCCGATCTGGGAATCTCTCGATCTTCATTCATGGCCATAGTATCATATGAGATCGAGGGGTGTGGCTCTTCGTCCGCCGAACATTGCTTCGGCGGGTGTTTTTACCGTGTAAGATGAGACCGTCGCGTGCTGCTGGAACAAGAACCTGGCGATTCTTCACTGAACTGCTTCTTCCGTAAGCTTCAAGAGGGCTTTTTTCGTTTCGCACACCATCTGTTCTGCTTGCCCGTTAGTTGCAGGATGGTATGGTGCACTAATGTAATGCCTGATGCCGTTTTTTTTGGTTGGGGGGGGGGGACTTGATTATTTTATTTGAAGCAAGATATGGCGCGTTATCAGAGAAAAGTATTTTCGGTAGGGCAAAAGTAGGGACAAGAGAGCGTAGAACGTCAATGACGCGTTTGTACGTCGTGGCAGGCATCGTGTAAACTTCCAACCACTTAGAGTACGCATCGACGCATGACTCCGCAGATGCGGATACGTTTCGCCACCTACAGACTGAATAGTGGATCGTTTTCAGTTACAGTTCATGATGGCGCTGGACTCGAGGAAGCTTTCGACTCTTTCCACAAAGTTAGCCCAGGTGCCAGCACTTTTGTCGAAAGTGGTAAGTGTTCGAAACGTCGACAACGTCGGTAGCCACGTTGCTTGACACTGGACGCTTACCATTCGCTGAGAAGAAACTTGCTTGTTCGTCTGCCACGAGTCGTCCGATATCAGGTCATCACAGCTACTCCATCTCCCGACAAAACAGGTCGTCATTGTCCGCATGTCCATAGTTAGCAATCACGTGAACTTATAAATTCCCATACGCTCATAACTTGCCGTCGCTAAACGCCGTTCATTCATAGCGCCTTCATTGCAAATAAACGTCTTCCTATTTATTCTGATGGTTTTCATCATACTCCTCCTAAGCTGTACTTACAACACTATATCGGTACTTCCGAAAATATTGCAACGGCGTTTGTCTTCCGGGAACTATAATGTAACAACCTTTACAAAATCTTCCGGATCCCATGAAACACAATATTTCGTTATGTCACTTTTCGGTCGTCATTATAATGGTGAGGTAAGTACCGTAAATTACGAAGCAGTTTACTTGACGTCCGCTTCCACTGGTTTCTTGGAATATTGAGTCTACTGAGCGTGCATTCCTGCAGAAGAAGTTTTCATTGAAAGAATATTGACACGTCAATCAACAATTGATTCCTTCTTGGTAAGATTTATTGCGAAAGCCCGTGGCAACCGCCGAACCGCATGTCCCTATATCAGCCTGACATTCTCGCATACATGCGTTTGCTGGGCCACGCTACTTGAGCCAGCTGAGCACAGCTGGCAGCGGCGCGAGCAAGGCCACGAGGGGAACGTGATGGTGCTCGAGCCATCCCACCGTGAACCAATGTTTCGGCCACCCCACTAAAGCCCTCTATCCTGGGAAAAGTGGCGCCATTCATTGTTGTAGAAATGCTCGAGGCCCGTGCCGCGCGCCACTTCTGGGAAATTCATGGCGTCTGAAATCTAGCTCAGTGCTGGGCTGTGCCGCCATGGTCTTCCCAAGGGCTGCACGTTGCACGTGCCTCGTGCATCGACGAACCTTGCGCTACTTTTGAAACATAAAGGGGCTTTACACCCCACGGGTGCGTGTCGCCATCTATTGGTTGAACTAACGCCTTGTTCAAGATGGCTGCCGTGGGACCGCAGCCTTAAAGGGCAACTCCGGTTCATACTTTCGATTTTGGGATTATGACTGTTTTTAGTGCAGTCAGCGTCCCTGAATTGCAAGGTATAATTTTTTCTCGTTATTGTGCGTAGTTTTAAAGATATCGACGCCTCAAAGTTTTGTTTGGGGAGCGGCCAACAAAACCAAAACTAGCCGCTCGAGGCCCCAGCAACACTGGAAATCAGCCGCTATGTGAACGTGACGTCAGGATCGTTCTCGTTCAACGAGTACGCGGCCGAGCGACACCCTCTGTTGCGCTAGCCGTCTAAAGATAGGAGGTAAGCTGATTTAGTTTTCAATTCTAGCATACGTGGTACTTATCCAGCACATGTAGCAGGAGTTAGTGCGTATACTCAAAAGCTAGCGACTGGAAAACGAGTGAATCTCGTTCGGTGCCGTACTCGGCGGCTGTCGTCGTGTGCGGTCTCCGGTACTCGTCGCTAGGCCTAAATTGTCATCGGGTTCCGTGGATGGAGCGGCGTTGCTCTACGCCGCGCTGCCAGTGGCGTATCAGTACTGGGGGCCCTCTCGCTTTCGCGCTGCGGGTCAGTCCCAGACACGAAGCTTTGAGGCTCTCCGGCGTGGGCCGCGGCGCCTGAACAGACATGTGCTGGGCTGTACACGTCTGTTTTTCTGTTCTTTTTCCTCGGGCGCGTAAAAACCGAAGTCCAAAGCCCACTCGTCGAACAGCGTTCGCCCACACCTTCTCCAATTTGCGGTCCGTTAGAAACTTGTGAAAAAGCACCTCCGTGTTGCGCAGCGGGTTGTTTCGAGCAGCCCACAGTGCTACAAGTTGCACTCGACATCTTTGAGGAAGAGCTGGGCAGTCTTGGGCGCACCGAGTTGCTCGCTAAAACGAGTCTTGGAGTCCTCAGAAGCAAATAAACAAAAAGCTATACCGAAGCTACACGGGCTACAGATAAAAGCAACGGCTAAACACGCCAATCACAAGCCGAAGTAGCGGTGGTAGCGGCTCAAAGAAGCGCCCTCCGCGCAACGCCCGGACCGGAAGAAAAAAGTAGAACGATACTGACGTCACGGCCCAATGTTGCTTTAGCGATCGGCAAACCGCTGGCCGCCCGCTAAGGAGCAGCGGCTCGCGGCCGGTCGCATTTTTATTATCGGCATTAGTTGAGAATGAGGCGTCCCACGGACGTAATATTTTGGCTGGGGTCGTATTTTGTGTCACTACAGCGATACTAGTACGCACGCGCTAGCGCCCGATGCCGCCCGATGCCAAGCGGCGGAAGTCGGCACTAAAAATCGAGGAAATTCGAAAGGAGGCTGTGGATTAGCGAGTAGAACACGTAATTGCAGCATATATATAATTGTATAACACAAAAAAAGAAAGCGGACGGAAAGAAAAACCCGACATTTGGGAGGACGCCACGGATGCCCCTCTTTGAAGTGGCGTTGGGCACGCACCGCACCTCAGAGGACGAAGAAACTGGTAGCGTAGCTCCCATTATCGATTGGTAGCGCAGGTAGGTCACTTCCTTGATTTTTAGTTCGTGCAGCCACCACCTGGTGCCGTCGGTATGTGGAAAAGCACCATTGTCTAGGGGTATGCTTCTGCGAAATCTTGCTCTTCGATTCTCCGAGAAGCTACTCGAGACTCGAAGCTTGTCTTTCTCTCCTTTGTCAAAACGCTTGTACCTTGCTGTATTTAGGCATAAAGAAACTTTATTATTGTATGTACAGTAGCATCTTAAAAACCGCTTTCTAAATTACCCAAGTACACTCGTGCACACAAAGCGTCCACGAGTGTAGTTACACGTGCTGCGCCTGCCAGCGTTTGCAAAGTAACTTAAAAAAAAAAGTCTTTTGCACGCAAATTTATTCCCGCTTTATGTTGGTTACTTATTTAAACCTTTTTACACAGATAAAGCGAACGCGCGCGTGTACTCACATTCCCAGCATTCTGTTCGAACTAAAACTATGCAGCCCTCTTCAGTATCATATAGGAAGACCCCATGTCAAATATTACGATCTAATTCCGTCTATATATTTAATAAACTGGCCAGCAAACTTTCAAATGAGCCAAGTCGCCGAAATCTGCCAACTCTAGCGTGCGACGTGAGGCGCAATCATCAGCGCAGTCAATGCGACGGAGTTGGAGCGGCCAACATTAAGCCTCTACATCAGAGGCATGTCAACGTCATTCTCACGTTTTGTTTGTTTTTACTTCTCAGAGCGAAATTAAACGATGACGTCATGAGTTTCTCCTCCCCGTGTTGGCTCGACGGCGCCCACGTGATCACCATAACGCGGATGCGCTGGTTTGCGCTGCCCTGCGCGTTTATCGCATGTCCGGTTTCTCCGCTCCCCCTCTCCTCTTTCGTCTTCTCCCCTTTCCCCTCTCCCCCAGGCCATCACCGTCCACGCCATGCGAAGCGACCTGCCCGCGTCGCGTGTCCTGTACCTCGCCCCCACGAACGTCACAAGACCACGTGGTTTGACGTGACGTGGCCATGACTCTGACGACACGAGACCAATGTTGCCTGACACAACCGAAGTTTCGGATTCGGCATCAGGTGATGTTTAAATTAAGATTACGCAAATAATATTCCACATTTCGCGAATCCGAAGACGTAGAGCTGTTTAGTAGTGCTTTCTGAAATGGAATCACATGTAAACCTAAATTTTTCGGTATTGAGCGGAGTTGCCCTTTAAAGGGGCAGTGCAACGGTTTTAATGTTGAAAGAATTGCCAGTTTGCATTTTTTATATTGTTTATACAAGCCCAAGTGACCAAAAACGCGTCACCTTTCCCCGAAAAACTGCTATTCTGCTGCGTAATCGCAAGGCAAAAAACGAATTATTTGCCGATCTGCAGCCGCCTGTGGCGGCTACGGGAACTAAAATGACGGCGTCTCTGGGGGTACGCGGAAGTCAACAAACCCTGTCCCCCTCCGCTGCTACACTCGCCGTCAGCCCCGTGGCGAACCGTCCTTTGTGTCCATCGCTCGCCGCGACCTTCGACGAGGCTAATCATTTGAAAGTCGACAATCGCGGAGGAAGCGGCTGGGGTCTCTGAAGAGAGGGCCCAAGGGGAAGACCACGTGAACCCCCAGAGTACGTCACTCGAAAGTCGGCGTGGAGAGTTGAGAGGCACTTCGACCTTCGATTTGTTTCATTTTTTTTTAATAAGAACTAGCGCTCGCAAGAAAATGCGGTTTTCGGTTTTTCGTTTCATAGGTGACGCAGATTAATTTCCGCAGTTAATTGGCCAAAGTCTCAAAATCGTTGCACTGCCCCTTTAAGGTTTGGAAGAGCGAGAGTCTGCCACCACGGCCAGAGGCCGTTGCCGACCGCCCAAACTGGACAGCATCTGATGCACACCACGAACTCAACTCCCCTACGTCACGCCACGGTGTTGCCGCGTCGGGCGCACTTCCGGTCTGGGTTGGTGGGCAGAAGTCGCCGTGCAAGACATGCATTCCTGTGTTCTTTTGAAAGAAACCAGACAAAAAACTTGCCTTCTCGTCAAAATGCTGCGACGGGGGCTCTACCAAGAGAGTCTGGAAAGGTTTGAAGATCATTTTTCATGTGTTTCTGCCACCTCCATTCGTCCGGGAACGTGGATAGTAGCCGTGAAAAGGGCAAACCAGACGCTGTCGAACTACGATTGCTTGTGCGGGCAACACTTTGTGGTCGCCAGATGTATTTGTTTTGTTTCAACATGAAGGAGAGAAAACCGCCAAGTTGTCCGGACCACCCACGGGTTAAGTGCGTCTTCAAATTCACACGGCCGCGTGATCGTTCGAACTTTCGTCTGCTCTTTCAGACTTGTCTGCTTTTTGTCGTCTGCTCGTTCAAACCAAAGCGGCCCGCAGACCAAACTTTGACCCGGTGATTGCAATAGGAAGTAATTGCAGGCCTCAAAAAACTTAAGTAGGCTCGGTGCAAACAGTAGATACAAGATGATGATCATTGGTACCAGTGCATGGCCATCACCGACTCGTTACGCTTGGTCAGTTCCCGCTTCCGATTTTCAGTATCAACGTCGATCATCGCCGCTACCTTCTACACTTTAGCAACACAAACGACATCGCGACCGAAAATAGCTAGAAGAATCTCATTATGGTTTTGGCGTCCATTCTGCGGCGTTCATGCGAATGAATCGCCGCACGTCAAATTATTTATGCAAACCTTAGCGGCGTAACGAGCCTTGATAAATTCGCTGAGGTGATTAAAGTGGTAAGACATTGCTATGAGGACGTAGAATCGACAATTTTAACGCGAAAAAGAGTATGCAGACTCACACAGACGCCGACAACGTGACATTCCAATGGTTTGTTGACGCGGGACGCGGTGCTTCTTGCCCGCACTTCATTGCGCATGCGTTCGAACTGTCGTCTGCTCTTTCAAACTTGTCTGCTTTTTGTCGTCAGCTCGTTCAAACGACAGCGGCCCGTAAACCAAACGTTGACCCGGTAATTGCGATAAGAACTAAGTGCAGGCTTCAAAACACTTTTGAAGGTTGGTTGGGGTAAGTAGGCTAAGTGTAAACAAAAGATACAAGAATATGTTGTTCATTGTTACCAGTGGCCATCAGCGACTTGTAATGCCCGATTCTACTTGCGGTTTTCAGTATCGACGTCCACCATTTCAGCTACGGTCCACACTTTTGCAGCCCGAGCGACGTCGCGACTGAAAATAGCGAGCAGAATCTCATCGTGGGAGTCAGGCTGTAGCGCCCATTCTGCGGCGTCCACGTGAAATGAATCGCCGCTCGTCACATTATTCACGCAAAGTTTTGCCTCGTTAATTTTGCTGAAGCCGCTCAAGTAGTCAGAAATTGTTAGGAGGACGTAGAATCAACAATTGCAACGCGAAAAAAGCACGGGGACTCCCACCGACGCCGACAACAACGCTATTCAACGGTTTGTTTATGGGCGACGGCGGGCTTCTTGCCCACCGTCCACCGCGCATGCGCGGCGCCGGTGGCGTCCGCTAGGGGCGCTCCGGTTTGTTTGTAAACATGAGTTGGTGTATAAAAGAGGGCACACGCCCACAGAGCATGGGGAGACGGACCGCGGTCACGGAGGCGTGTAGTTCAAACGCTCCGGCAATGTTTTACGTTGATACTAACAACCCATTCCTGTTACTCTAATAAATGTAGTTTCTCGTTATGGAAACCCCGGCTTCGTGTTGTTCCTCCCGGATGGGCATGCAGCAAGGCAACCCGACCACATGGCGCCCAACGTGCTTTTGCTGCCCTTCTGTCGGAACGACACGGGGCTGGGTTTTTTCTCTTGGTAAGTTTTTTCCAACTGCGGTGTTTCTTTTCGAAGTAGTGCTGGTATTCGCGACAGCGCGATTGCTCGTTGAATTGGAGCCTCAAAACATTGCTTAGTCACGCGGGGGCGTGTTTATCGCTTTGGGGGCGTGTTTATTGTTCTCGAGTGGCGTATACCGCCTGCTGCCGCACACGTTTTCTTGTCTGCCTGGCGTTTCTGTTTTTTCCCGCCATGTCTCCCACACTACGGTTTGAGACGAAGGATGGCGAAAAGCCTGGAGCAAGCGAGGATCCCGCACCAGGCTCGGCGGATGCGCAAGCCGAATTGCTACTGAAGGTGGCAGCCATGTGTGATGCGGTCACACAGCGTCTCGCCGTGCAGCTGTCACGTGAGCCGGAGCTGCGTCCCCAGCTGATGGTGCCGGTGTACACTGGCTACAACGACGCCAAGTCAATCGCCGACTTTCTGGGTGAGCTCGACATCTACAAAGCCGCCTCAGGCACCTCGGAATCCCTCGTGATAAGCAGAATACTCCCACTCGCTACAGTCTAGCGCTGCGTGCTGGTTAAGGCTGCAACCTACGTTCACCAGCCTAGCGGAGTTCGAGCGGCAATTCCGGGACCTGGTTACGAGTTACAAATCTTGAGAGAACTCGAGTTCCGAACGCAACATCCGAACGAAAGCCTGGTTCAGTATGTTCGCGCATTGCAGGAACTAACACGAAGGGCACAACCCAATGCCTTCGAGTCGGAGATTATAGCTCGGGTCCTCGGACAATGTCACCCAAAGTACCACGTGTACCTATACGGCCGCACCTTTGAGACCATTGAAGAGCTAGCCCGGCATGCCCGCAGCACAGAGGAGGTCTTCCTCGCTCAGAAGAGCTATCTCCCACCGCCTATGGCCGCAAACTCTCTCGAACCCGCATGCGCTTGGCAGGGTTCCGAGGCAATCCCGGCACCAAGACCTCCACGGGACTGGCACAGAGTGCCCAATCAAAGCAGCCGGAGGCGCTCCAGTTTTGGTTCAATGCGGGGCCACCGGAGGACGTCCGAAGAGCGCCCTGGTGCCGGCGACTCAAGCAGGTATTCGGAACAATGCCACAACTGTGGACAGCGCGGCCACTTCCAAAGAGAGTGCCCAAATACAAACCCGAGGCAGAGCGAAACAAATGGCGGAAGGGCTGGAAGTGAGCGGAGGGATTGTGGAAATCCGGTCAACCCTCGCGCGCCTATGGGCCGTGAAAATCCGGAAGGTCACCTGGCATCCCAATCGGGAAACTATTACGGCCGGCGCCGATGAGCCCCACTGCAGAGCCGCCGATGGCCACTATCACAGCCGGGATAACGCACGCAGCGTCACTCGTTCCATCGGTATGTCGAATTCAGCCTAACAGCGAAATGATCGAGCACGCGTGCCGATCACTTTGCTCGGTTTTCCCTTTGCCGCGCTTTTGGATACCGGGGCTGCTATATCGCTTATAGGGGACGCTGCTTATGAACTATGCAAATATCAAAAAATCTTTCGTTCGGCAGACACACGTCTGCAGTTAGCCTCCGGGTCAACAATATCGGCGGACGGAGCCGCAAGGCATAAAATTTCATTTAATGAAAAGAAACGGCGTCAGCGCTTTTTGTATGTTCCGGGACTCGCCATACCCGTGATCTTGGGTCGAGATTTTATCGCAGGCGTAAGCATGACGCTTGACTTCCCTGGTGGCGGCTATCGTCTGGGAAACCAGGCGGACCTGAGGCCAGATTCATAAAAAACCTCTTACCTACGACATCTTAGCTACGATGTTCGTAAAGTTACGATAATCGTAAGAGGAGGCAGGAACGGTATTCACAAACGTGTTCTTAAGTGAGAGGAGGAAAGTTACGACCTCTTACGGAGAAATGACGACTTCCGGTGTCTCGCCTTTTCCCGGATAGCGCGAGAGCTTGTTGTTGCTATGGCGACGGCGTCTTCGGCGACTCCAACAACCAATGAGCGCAGTTTCAAACACGTGCGCGTGTTTACAACGCCTACAACAACACACGTGCGTGTGAATATGTCGGAACCGGAGTGTAAAAAAGTGCGAATGCCAAATTTCTCGGAAGCGGAGATTACCGCTTTAGTCGACGGTTATGAAGACCACAAGCGAGCCATTGAGGCGAAATCAAGTGGCCCGCACGGCTCCTTAGCGAAGCAGCGTGCGTGGGCTATCATTACCGCGTCGCTGTTCGCGGTCTCCGGAGTCCGGAGGAGCGTCAACGAAGTAAAAAGAAGTGGACGGATTACAAGAGCGCAAATAAAATCCGCGGTAAGGCTCGGTAGATTCTCTACTCAGTTTAACTATTTGAGTGTAGACGTACACGTGATTTACCACCTTGTTGCAATGTATAGGAGCTGCAGTCCGGCGCAGCCAGAATGCGACAGGTGGTGGCCCGGGAGAGCCGGAGCTGACGGACGCCGAGGAGCGGGTGATTGGCCTCCTCAGCGAAGCCTCCCTAGTAGGGATCGAAGGGGCCTTCGACATCGGAGCACGGCAGTTGGGTCAGTGCTAAATGTTCACCAATGCGCGAGGTAACCCGACCCCGACCCGCCCCCCCCCCTCGCACACACTGGAAGGCTTCACTATGTGGATGATGTCGAACTTGTATTGCTAGCACTAGAAACATGAAAAGGCTGACTGAAAAACTGAGCGATTGTTCCTTTTTCAATTTTCTAGAGCGTCAGAAACGGACCCAAGCAACTGCCGATAGCGATTCGGAGATCTCCCCCGATTGTAAGTTCACGATATCTCAATGTTCTTATAAAATCGTGACAATATTACATTGTATTTTCAGTTTTCGTCATAGATCCGGGCGCTGGACCCAGCACTGCACCAGACAGAAGTTGGTCGGTGCACTCAAGGTCAGTTTTTATCTTGATCAACGAGTTAAAGTGCTACATATACAGCTGCAGTTAAATTACAAGTGTACATATCCCATAGCAGATTTAAAAAATAACAAATCATTACTCCACCAATTCAGGCGGCAACGAAGATGTGGGACATCAGATCCTGCAGACGCAGGTGGCGATTCTGGAGCGGCTCGATGCACTGGTTGCAGCGCAGCAGGGCATACTAGCGGCGCAGCAACAGTTAGTGGCCCTAAAGGCAGAGAAATATGGCGTGCAATTTGTTAACACTCCTGTTCTTCCTGAATAAACCTATGTATTTTGCCCCATTTCAACATCTGTTGACCAACAAATAAAGGTACTGGCCAAGTGAGTCAATAAGAGTGTCCGAACGAAGCATGTGACAACACTTCATTGCAGTAAACTCTATTGGAGCACTCTCACTTGCTTGTCTACAGCACCTTTACTTGCTCCTAGTGAAAGAGTACAGCTTTAAGTAAAAGCGTGGCGAACAACTGCACTTCTCGCAGCCGCACCCGCCACCATGGGTCGTGCCCTCCTAGTTCTTGGTGCTGGTGTGGGTGTCTCCTCCTCCTCCTCTTCTTCTTCCTCTTCTTCATCATCAGACAGGTCAACTGTATACACAAGAGAATATTCATTAGAGCACTTTCCCACTCATAAAAATTTAAGGCAGAAAATGCCAATTGTATTTGGTGACCGCTACCTGCTAGCTTGTACAGAACTTGTAAGCTAAAGGTGGTTAGCAAGAAACAAATGTCTTCCAATTATTCTCCTGAGCCAGCTCTGAAAAATAGCTTGCTTACTGCAAAAAATTATTTCACTGCACAAAAAAAAAATCCATTGATACAAATTATTTTATTGGCTTACGCTAATTGTTCACATCTAAGGTAGATTTTCAGAGAGCTAAGAGTGTCAGGTGAACAGATGCGGTCCGATACATGAAGAGATTGTGCAGAAACGCCCACTAAAAAGCAACCTTGTAATAGCCTACTTCTATAAACCCCTGCATGTGACACTGCGCACACTGCATTCTGGCAGCGAGTTGGCCGTGGAATGAGGTGCCAGGGCTTCGGTTTCAATCTATGAGCCTTCAAAGTTATTGCGACAGTATGTGTAAGACGTGGCAGTGTATTTGGTCGCGACGTGATGAGGGAACTGAGGTTGACCAACTGAAAACCAATATGCGCTGCGTAATGCCTTTCCATTAGGAGCACTTCCACTCTGGAAAAGGTCTATTATGTTACCTAGTGGTTCGTTGAGAGACACGTGGTGGCGCATACAGTAATTGTGGAGGACCACACAGGCCACGATGATCTGGCAGCAGGTCTTGGGTCTGTATTGCAGGAAGCCTCCAGACTTGTCCAGGCACCTGAAGCGAGATTTCAGGAGCCCGAACGTCCGCTCGATGACTTGTCTGGTCCTCGTAAGGGCCTCATTGTAGTCCAACTCTGGTTGGTCCTTGGGTGCTCGAATTGGGGTCATGAGCCACGGCTGGACAGAGTACCCAGCGTCCCCTGCATTATCCAAGACGGGCTTAGATGGTCACTTCATGTTGCTTCACTTAAGCGAGACAAGCTCCTGACAGTTCATCTTTTACAAACCCGAGACTCAGGATACACTGAAACTACAAGGCAACTATCCCATCGCCGAGACTATGTATAAAGGTCACTTCATACAGTTGTGCCGACTGTGAGCACAACCAACTGCGTACCACATTGTGGGGAAAGGAGGGAAGCGGGAGACCTTGTTTTTCTTCTTTTTTTTCCTGTCGTTGGCGCAGAGGAAAGATGGCAACAATATTAACACATGTTCACCAAAGAGCCGCTTAACTCGTTGGACGTTCGCTCTGTTGCTTTTGCAATCCTTTCACAATGCGGGAACAGCAGCACACCATGGATAACAACGTTCCTGCAGTGCGTTAGTCTTCAGCATCCAGACACAAGCAACAAACTGTGCTGCGTAATTCGAGCGCCCCCTTTTCGTGGAGCAATGTTTTGTGCCGGTGTCACGACAGCACAGCTAGTTTCATTGGCAGAGTACTTGACCACAATCATGCTTTTATTTGAATCTACCAAATAAAAGCCTAATTGAATTGTAATCAACCAAGATTTGCAGTTTGGATTTTATTAAAGCTTTTCGATTGTTAAGCTGTAAAATTTGTAAAAGATGTTTTTTCATGATTTCAGCAATGGACGGACCCTCATGTATTGTGTGGCAAAGCAATAGTCTTGCCAAGGGACAACACAGCTCTAAAGAAATGCATTTTGATCGGTACTACTTTGGACTCTCCCAACCATGGGAGACAAATGGAAATTACCTCTTGCAATCATATTGCTGACGGTTGTTTTATCACAGGGGTGCACAACTAAAAAATTGTACGTGTCAAGAAAATGTTCATTGGGAACTGCGTGGACGCACAGAAAAAGCCCTCGGGCCGCATGCGGCCCCCAGGCCACATGTTGTGCACCCCTGTTTTAGCATTAGGCTCTCTATGTTTGTGTAACAATGGGTTACTACATATTGTCATCAGAAACTTACCAAGCAACCAACCATCAGGTGCGGTGCCTGTGACGAACTGCTCATACAAATCACAGTTTCGCCAGATGAAGCTATCGTGTGTGCTCCCTGGCCACTTCACGGTCAGCTGTGTGACCACATTGCTTGCGTTGCACACTGCCTGCACGTTGACTGATGTGTAGCCCTTGCGGTTTAGGTAGTCAGACTTGTCCGTTTTGGCCACCTTGAGGGCCACATGCGTTCCATCGATGCAGCCTAGCACCCTGGGGAAGCCGGCGATTGCAGCAAACCCTGAAGAATGATTGAAAAGCAAACAGGCATTCAACTACAATACAACAGTGATCTTTCTACACTCCATTTCACCATAACTTGGCAAACGGCTCATGGTGCAACCCCAACAAGCTGATCAGAACGTCGAAGCAAGGCATGTGACACTGTATCGTCGAAGAGTGCTCTTCCCGTGGAGAGCTGTTGCGTGCTTTGCTTCGTCGCGTAGGTTGGCTCGAGGAAGCCGTAGCATTTGCTTTTTACAACCTTATGTGTACACGAAGTATACTAGTTGCATGATAAGCATGTAAATACCAATATTGCATAAAGAATAATGATGAAAAATGTCGACACACTTGAGGAAGCCAGTCTCGTTTCTTCTACATGCAAAAATCTGTATTCACCGACCCATAAATTTGGTGCTTTGAAATGAGGCTCTCAACCACAATTGTGCAGCACTTGTTAAACTGTTGGAAGCTCTATGAAGCGCTGCCTTTCATCCTCTGCCACGGAATAGTTTACCCAAACACCGTCGTTGCTCTTGTTTACCAGGGAGTGTCTAGAGCACGCTGACCACGATCTTAACATCCATAAGCCTGAAGCTAAAAATTGCTCACTACGGAACACTGACCTCCGTGTTATTCTGAAGGGGGTGAATTGCCCGAGATGTGGCATTCCGGCGATGTATGCGGCTGACAGCGATAGGCAGCGAGCTCTATTGCAAGCTCGCTTTGACTGTCGAGATCGATGATCGTGAGCCATTCTAGCAAGTTTTGTGTTTGTGCATGCTCGCAACATGAGCGGCGGCGGACTTCGCTCAATCGTGCCGGTATTGAATCAATTGTTACGGTAGGTCGACACACTGCCTTAACGCTGTGATTTAGCGCGTTTGTCAGAAAAGCGATAAAACTGCTCGACTACATTCATGCCGGTGGATCGACATATTCTCAGGCTGTGGTACTCACCGATCGACGTAAGGGCCGCTTCTCGTTGCGTGGTGGGGAAGCAGATCGCCTCGCCGGCTATCAGGACGAGGGCCTGGCTCACACTGTTCACTATACGCGATGTGCTCGCCTGGCTTAGGTGGCCCACTTCGCCCACAACAGACTGGAAGCTTCCACTAGCGTAGAAGCGCAACGCCACCAGTACTTGGACGTCGACCGGCAGCGCACAATTTCGCGCCGTCGGCCGTACAAGGGTAGCGGCTACCGCGTCGCACAGCCGGAGGATTGCCGCTTTCGGTAACCGGTAATACCGTTCTAAAATGTGCTCTGGCACGTCATTCACTGTAATACGAGGGCGAAACACCCGCTCGCGCCTCAAACTTCTTTCGGCATCGCGACTGAGCGTCCAACCGAGGTAAGCAGCCATCTTGCACAAAAAAAGTGCGTAAGATGTGCGTAAGACAGCTTCGGAGCTGTCGTAGGATTCTGTCGTAACCTGCGCAAAAGTTACGACATTTTCGTTTCGAGAATACGGATTTTCTCTTAAATTTGTCGTACGCACTTTTTTCGTCGTAAGTTCGCTTTGAGAATCTGGCCTCTGACTCCGTTCACCAGACGAGAGAATTGCATCACTGGCCCAACCCTCCCAGCCCACTTCACAACGCCTGCAGCTGCATGCCCTACCATCCGAAATCTCGGATACCCTGTAGAAGTGTCCGGGCACCGACCTCAAAAGAGACAGCTGGAGGACGTCCTGCGGCCGTTCTCTTCGATGTTCACGGAGCGACCAGGAAAGACAGACATCCTGCTGCATCGGATTGAAACCGGTAACGCACCGCCTTGAGATGCAATCCACGCCCCATCAGCGTGCACAAAAGAGAACTCCTGGACGTGGCTCTTCAGGAGATGCTGGACACCGGCGCAGTACGTGAGTCAAAGAGCCCTTGGGCATTTTCTGTCGTTCTCGCTCCGAAAAAGATGGAACTGCCAGACTCTGCGTAGATTACGGATCGGCTTAACGAAGTGTCTGTACGGGACAGCTACCTTTCACAGCATTTCCTCTATAATGTACGCGCCGGTAACGCGATAGTGTTTACCACATTGGATTGCAGCCGCGCGGATTCCTTCAGGATCGAGGTGCACCCGTTAGACGTGCAGAAAACCACTTTCATTTGCCATAGAAGGCTGTACGAGTTCACCCGCTTGCTCTTTGGCTTGTCCAACTCGCCAGCGAGCTTTCAACGCCTGATGGACGTTGTGCTCGGAAACGGCAAAGCGAATTCGCGATGGCATACATGGATGACGTTGTTGTTTTCTCGCGTACATTCGAGGAGCATCTCGAACACTCGACTTTCGTGCTTGAGCGGATGCGGAACGGCGGGCCTAACAATCAATCCGGGAAAGTTCAATTGGCCGAGCCCAAAATTAACCTGCTCTGGATTTGTTGTCGATAGCGGACGCCCAGTCCCAACGAAGAAAAACTGCGCGCACTAACGAAGTACCCGTGCCCCCATGACGTGAAAAGCTTACAGCGATATCTCGGAATGATTGCATCTCTATAGGGATTTCATTCCTTACTGCTCCGAGATTTCTCAGGCCGCGCGATCACCTCCTTCGAAAAGGCGTCAAATGGTGTTGGAGCGAACAACAACAAAGCTCATTTATAGCCTTATCGAAGGCAGTGACAGAAAACCAGGTGTCGAACCGAACCCGAACCCGAACCGAAAACCGGATCAAAACCGTTATTTTTGACCGAACCGGAACAAAACCGAAACCGAAACCGAACGCTTCATATTGGACCCGAACCGGAACGAAACCATAATCTTGATGTGGCGGTTAGCCGGTTCAATGGAAACGGTTCAGGGCCAATGGACCTTTTCCGAGAAGCGTTCTGCGCACGCGCGAGCGCCCGATGCCAAGCGGCGGAAGTTGGCACCAAAAATCGAGGAAATTCGGAAGGAGGCTGTAGATCAGCGAGTAGCAAACGTAATTGCAGCATACATATAATTGTGTTACGCAAAAAAAGAAAGCGGACGGAAAGAATAACAGGACGTTTAAGTGGACGCCACGGATGCCCCACTTGGACGGCGCGTTGGGCACGCCCCGCTGCTCAGAGAACGAAGAAACTGGTAGCGTAGCTCCCATTATCGATTGGTAGCGCAGGTAGGTCCCTTCCTCGATTTTTAGTTCGTGCAGCCACCGCCTGGTGCCGTCGGTATGTGAAAAAGGTCCATTGTGTCAATAATTGGTGTAAATTGGAAAAGTTGCGGGAGTATATTTCTTTTACGTTTTCAAGACTAATCCTACATACTGTGAGATATTTTTTACATTTCGCTTTTATTGCATACGTAATCAAAAATACATCATCATCTGGAGAGCTTCAACCTTCGTTTTGTTTCTTGGATTGACCCTGGCGGCGCGGTAGCGGCGGCGGCGATTTCGAAGCACCGCTTGGCCGCTTGGCTACGAAATGTCGAAGTGTCGGAGCGGATTGCGCCACTGTAGGCACGGAGGCCTACGCGTTCGCGAATTTTTGAGCTCAAGATGGACCGTAGTTGCAGTCGATGAGCCATTTAGCCAATCGAGCACCGAGAGCGCACCACGTGAGCTTCTGCTTGCGTGCAGCGACACCCTGAAGGAAGGGGGGACAAGTACCGCGCTGCTTCGGCAGTATAGTTTGTAGGGTCGCCTGTGGTCCATTTCAATGAAAAACATTTTTTCTTCACCGCGCTCAAAATGTTATTTTGCAAAAAACAACAACAAAAAAACATGGGTTGTCGGAGGCAAAGTTACTCGGCGATGATTCGCCGACGCACCGCGCCCTGGAAAGAGGCCAGGGGGAGGAGGAGGAGGGGGAGGGGAAGAAAATGTGTCTTTGTTTATTTGTTTGTACGTTTGTCAGACTACCGAGGCCAGCATGTCACCTCTTCAACCATTTTCTCATTTTTGTTTGAAGTCCTCTTTCATCGTCTTCAACTGAGCATTCGAGAAACGTTCGCTCTGGTGGCATTACCGGAACTTTTTTGGTGGTTGACAGGTACAAATGAGCCGGTCTGAGTCCCTCAGACCGGGTCATTTGCATAGAGCGTTGTTTGCAATAAAACGTGAAAGTGACTAGACAAAGCATCGCCACGACATCTTTAGAAGAGCGTTTTTCCGCCGGAACCCGAAGCGCTGTGAAGATGTAGTCACATTTCATTATATACATATATGTGGGTGTTCAAGTGCTCAGTCATTGACACATCGGCCAGTCTGGCCGATGTATACATGACCACAGCTTAACGGGATTCGCTAAACTACCCCAACTGCGCACTCGACGTACCTGTTTCTGTGTTTTACGGCACATTTGTGCCGTAAAACTCTGGGGCATAGCTGTGACATCTGACTGGGTGCCAAAAACAGGTAGCATGTATAAAAAAACACGTGTGTGCAAAACAAGCAAAACAAACCAAACCATATGGAGGACAAGCAATCTAGCTGAAGACCTTTTACTGTTTACAAAATCACAGCCCAGCGTGTGATCTTCACAGCCCAACACGTGCGTGTTCGTCGCTTCGGAAAGCGAGCAAAGCACGCGCTATACGCACGAATACTAAAGATGGCACCATCCCGAAAATACGCCCTCTTCTGGCAGAGTTTCAAGTACTGCACAGCTGCGTGTGCAAAAGACAACATAAAAATGGAAAGCCGATCGCTTATATACACGAACTCATCTCTGTGACATCACGGCGCGGTGGTGGCGCGTCGGTCGCACTTCCGGTCTGGGGCTGTGGGCAGAAGTCCCCATGCCAGACGTGTAGTCCTGCGTTGTTTTGAGAGGAACCAGACAAAAACTTGCCTTTTTGTCAAAACGCCGCGACTGGGGCCGTACCAAAAGTGTTGAGAAAGGTTTGAAGGTCAGTTTTCACGTGCTCGGTTCGTCCGAGAATCTGGATATGTGCCGTGAAAAGGGAAAGCAGACGCCGTCGGACAACGATTGCTTGGGCGAGAAGCACTTTGGGTTGAATTCACGGATACCTGTGGTCATCAGATTTATTTGTTTTGTTCCAACATGAACGCCAGAAAACCGTCAAGCTGTGCGGACCACCTGCGGACTACGTTCAGTGCGTCTCTCAAGTTCAAACGACCGCCTGATTGTTCGAACTGTCGTATGCTCTTTCAAACGTTTCTGCTTGTCGTCTGCTCTCTTAGACGACGCCGGTCCGTATAGACCAAATGTTGGCCCGGTACTTGCGATAAGAAGTAAGTGCAGGCCTCAAAAAGACTTAAATTTGAAGGTTGGTAAGCAGGCTCGATGTAAACAGTAGATACAAGGAGATGTTGATCATTGTTACCAGTGACCATCACCGACTTGTTATGCCTAATTCAGTTGGTCCGATTCTGCTTGCGATTTTCAGTATCGACGTCTACCATCTCAGCTACGGTTCACGCTTTTGCAGCCCGAGCGGCGTCGCGACTGAAAATTTCGAGCGAAATCTCATCATGCGAATCAGGCTTTAGCTACATTCTGCGGCGTCCACGTGGAATGAATCGCCACATGTCACATTATTCACGCGAAGTTTTGCGGTGTAACGGAGCCTCGGTAATTTCGCTGACGCCGCTGAAGATAGTCAGACATCGTGCCAGGAAGACGTAGAACCAACAATTCGAACGCGAAAAAGGGCAGGGGACTCACACTGACGCCGAAAACATCGCATTTCAATGGCTTGTTTATGGGCGACGGCGAGCTTCTTGCCCACACCCCTATCGCGCGTGCGCGGCGCCGGTGGCTTGCCAGGGGCGCTCCGGGCGCTCAGGTTTGTTTGTAAACATGTTGGCAGTGATATAGTTCACTCATGAATAATAATATACAAGTAATAGCCTGGCCACATTAATGGTGTCTTTGCGCACGTCACTGAGCAGAGTTTTCATATCTGCCTGAAGAGGAGTAGTATGGGGATAAGTCTATAGGAAGTATCTCGTGCTCAGAAAAGGCTGCAGGGAGTGCTCGGTCAATATTCAGTAGTCGAGTTAGGAACCGGTTCGAACCGGTTCGCGCTTATCAAAACCGGTTACCGGAGTGATATTACGTGCGCTACCCTAAACCGGAACCGAACCGGAACAAAATACAAGTGCTACTGAACCCGAACCCGAACCGAACCGAAATAATGACCGGTTCGACACCCTGCAGAAAACGCGTGTTTGCATCTTCCCGACCTAAACTAACCATTCGTTTTGCAGACAGATGCAAGCGATTGCGGCGTCGGAGCTGTTTTACTGCAGGAACATGACGGTATACTTCGCCCGGTTGCTTTCGCAAGTCAGGCCCTCAACTCCGCACAGCGTAACTACAGTGTTGCAGAAGGGGAATGCTTAGCCATATTGTACGCGTTAAAGCGATTCGACATGTATTTGGATGGCGCAACATTCCAAATTCAATGTGATCATTCAGCGTTGTCATGGCTGAAAAGACTTCAGAACCCCGCTGGTCGCCTCGCTCGTTGGGCACTTACGCTGCAACAATACGATTACACTATTGTGTACAGGCCGGGTAGCTACGAACCGGATTGCTGATGCACTTTCCCGCGCCTCCCCTTCCTGAGGAGCACGTGCAGGAAGTTCCAGGTCTGGTTGCGGTCGTTAATACAGCACAGGGACCACCTGATTCACGGTGGGGAACATTGGTCTTAAGAGAGGAGCTTCTCAAGGCCCAGCACGACGATGGGTTGTGCCAACAAGTGGCTGCCTGGCTGCGCAGCGCCCAGCCCAGTCAACACTCAAGGGTGATGAACAGTTCGACTTCTTACTTACTTGAGCAGTGACCGACTCGTTGCGCAAACATCCTCAGGCTGATGATGATCTGAGCAGTTCTCCGTTTCGAACAGTGATACCTCGGAAGTTACGTAAGTCCATCAGATACATGCACAGCTCTGCCGTAGCCGCACACGCAGTGGAGCAAAACTTACGATAAGTTGTCCCAGATTGCGACGTGGCCCGGCATGCGGCAAGATGTCCTGAGGTATGCGCGTAGTTGCCCGTCATGCCATGAAAGCGAAGCCACGTGGTGGTCAAGCCCCAGGTTTCCATGCCAACCGATCGCAAGCCAGAGCCCCTGGCAAGATCTGTTGCTGTGACGTCATGGGTCCATTTCCACGTAGCCCACGAGGAAACCAGTACTTGTTCGTAGTAACAGACCATTTCACCAAATGGGTGGAGCTGTTCTCTTTACGAAAGTTGGACTCGCAGAAAACATGGGACTGCCTACTTCAAGTTTTCGCGCGTTTTGGTTTCCCGGCAAGCTTAATTTCGGACAATGCGTCGTATTTTACGAGCAAAGTGTTCGTCGATGCATGCGCGGTTCTGGGAATTGAACATAAGCGGACTTCGCCGTATCATCCGCAGGCAAATATAACGGAAAGGGTAAATCGAAATTGTAAGATGATACTTGTTGCGCATACGTGAGCGTCAAAAAGACTGGGATGCGAAACTCCCAGAAATGGCCTTCGCCACCCACACCACGGTTAACCGGTCAACCGGGCTCACCCCTGCCCAGCTCAATTTTGACAGAGAGCTTGCTTTTCCTCTCACTAGCACTCTGCGTTCGACAGAGCCCAGGGCACAGGACCGCAACCACACGAAAGTTCGCAGAGTACCTGCGAAAGCGTTTCACTACCAACCTCAAGCGAAGCCCGGGAGAACCTTGACGTTGCCAGACCGCAGCAATCCGACCAGTACAACCAGGGACGCAGAGACCCGCAGTTTGAGGTGGGAGACTTGGCACTCAGGCGCACTCACCCCCTGGAGTGACGCGGCGAAAGGCTTTACGTCCTCACTAGCCAACAGGTGGGATGGTCTCATTTCGTGTAGGCAAAAAGCTTTCCCCGCTTACATACACACTAATTCACCATTTCAGTGGTGAGTCCACAGGACCAACTCGCGTCATCGACCTTAATCAATTTCAAATCCCGGAAGATGGTTTTTCGCAGTGAATCGGACCGATGCCGACGACGACCGGTCCCGGACCCCTGCCCCCTCGCCGCCACACAGGCGGTACAACCTGCGACGTCGGTGACTGCTGAGAGAGAAGTTGTAGAGCGGTGGACAATATCTTTTTTTTTCTTATTTCTTTCGGGTTTCGAGCGTTGTAGCCTCGATCGTATATCATCCCACGGATCTGATCGCCTTTCTGAGGGGGGGGGGGATATTGCGCGATTGTGTGCCCGTCCCAGATCCTTTATCCTTTTTTTTTTTTTTTTTATGCGTATAGAGCCAGGAGTTACACATGAGAGTAACCCATGGCAATTGCTCGTTCTGATTCACGAAGATGGATCACGGGCAACGCCACCACCAATCCCGGGCATCTGGACGTCAGGATCTCAGGACACGTGGCGGTCCAAGTCACCGAGGGCGGCAACCGGCGAGGCCCACCCCACGGAACCGCGGCCAGTGGGCAAGACTTTCCACAGGCACCGAAAACTGAACCTACCGGCGATTCCGGGAACGGCCACCAAGGACGACCGCGACCTGGAGCGCGCCCTATACACCTTTCCAAAAAAGACTCGACCCCAGGGGCAGCAAACCGTTTTCGAGCCCAGTCACTGGGTTTGAGGCTAGGCTCTCACCGGCGTCCCTGCTAACCCTAACCGAGTGGAGCTGTGATTTCGATAGGCGCAGCCTGCGTAGGCGCAGTTTTAAACACTGCTGGCGGATAAATTCTCATCTTTTCCCGCTGTATTTTGTGTTTCATGGTGCATGCATTTTCCCGAGGTCATTGAGAAAGCATTGTACCACATTTGAAAGAAGAAAAAAAAATCTATTTACTATTTTTGTTGGGTACGCGCGCGACAGAACGAATGCGACTTGAATGTATAGTTCTAGTTTTTGTGTTTTTTTACGATAAGTTTTGACGGCTCCGCGCGATTCGCCGATTGACAAACGACAAAGCGCTTAGCTGTCAAAAATAAATTACAACAGAAGAGAGCCGAAAGGCATGCATTTGTCACGCTCACAAATAACGTGTTTACCGATGGACAGGACACGGACATACAACTTAGAAAGTGTTAACATTCGAACAATATATTGTACGTACCACACGATGCAGCGTTATCCGAAAAGAATTTATTTGAGAAAGATCTCAAATAACACAGTCACAGTCGACAACAGTCACATCTTGACGATCGGACGGAATCCAAGATGACTGCGTTTTGGGGCACGTTTCGTGGAGAGCTTCCTTTTTCACAACAGCACCAAGTCAAAGGAACCAACGCGACTGACCCGTTTCCCACCCCAACCCGGACAACTATTTTCGGAGATGACTGAGGATTCTACGCGGATTATCTCTGGGAGGGGGAGGACAATGTTCGCAAAATCGCGTCGAGGGTCGTTCGACGCTCTTCACCTTCTTCGTTTCCCGTGAATGTTAAGCAGAAAAGCTTGAATGGCAGGCACTTACCAGCCTTGTTTCGCACAATGGAAGATAACACTAAAAGGGTACGCAGCACGCATAAAAAAATTAAGTGGAAACTTTCAAGAGGGGCGAGAAAACGTCGAATGCAAAACCGCAAAAACACAGGTAGAGAACCGCGCTGAGCGGGTCTTCACAGCTCCAAGAGAGTGGCAGAAAATTTCTAGCTGATAGAGGGCGCGCGAGTCGCACCAGCCGCATCAGCATCAGCAACATGGCGGCGGCCTGGGAGCGTTTTTTCTGCAAGTGCGCCGCCATCTTGAATTGACGTCACTTCCAGTATGGGCGAAAACATTGTTTTGCCTTTGCCACGCCAATAGAAGGCATTTAGGATATAAGCGTAACCGTCACACTTTCTCGTTTTGCCTCCCCTTTATTTTTTCACTATTTGCAGGTTGAAACGTTGGATTATTTTTTCGTCGCCCATACCGGATACGCCTATTAGGTGGCTGGGGACGAGAGTACACAGAAAAGGTCTATAGCGCCGATACAACACCGCCGTCCACACCCTCGACGACGACCCCCTCCCAATGACGACCACGACGACACTGGCATCGACATGCGAGACGCTTAAGGAGGGGGGGGGGGGGAGTGGGAGCAAGAGTCTGCCATCACGGCCAGAGGCCGCTGCCGGCCGCCCAACAAACAGGACAACATCTGAGGCGCGCAACAGCGCACGTAGGACAGGCGCAGAAGCCTACAAAAGGGGGCACACGCCCACGGAAGAGGGGAGACGGACCGCGGTCACGGAGGCGTGTAGTTCAAACGCTCCGGCAATGTTTTACTTTGATACTAACAACCCATTCTTGATACTCTAATAAATGTAGTTTCTCGTTATGGAAACCTCGGCTTCGTGTTGTTCCTCCCGGATGGGCATGCAGCAAGGCAACCCTACCACAACCTTGAACCGCAGATTTCGCCTCCCCTTGTTGTACTGGTTTGCCTGCTGCAGTCTCGAGACGTCGAGGCTCTTCTCCAGCTTCACGCAGGTTGTCCGTGAAGCGCTTCCGGAGATCTTCTGCGAACTGCGTGGTAGTGCGCTGCGTGCTTGCAGGATCTGTGCAAAGAAGGCCGTTTCCCCAGGGGAAACACGAGCTCTTTCCCAAATTTAAGTTGAGCCGGAGTAAAACCTGTGGACCGGTTGATTGTTGTGCGGGTAGCGAATGCCATTTCCGCCAACTTCGCGTCCCAGTCTTTGTGTCGCTCTGTATGCGCTACAGCATTTGCTTCAGGTTACGGTTCACTCTTTCCGTGATGTTCGCCTGTGGATGGTATGGCGAAGTCCGTTTGTGCCATATGCCTAGCGCCTTACACGCATCCACGAACACCTTGCTAACAAAATACAAGCGTTGTCTGTAATAAGCGTTGCGGCAAAGCCAAAGCGCGCGAACGTCTCGAGAATACAGTCCCAGATTTTCCTAGAGTCTAGTTTGCGTAAAGGAAACATTTCGACCCACTTCGTGAAATGGTCGGTCACTACTAGCAAATACTGATTGCCGCGTGGACTACGGGGAAAGGGACCGACAACGTCACAGGCAACACACTCCCAGGGGTACTTGCTTTCTGCCGAGTGCATTAAACCTGGTGGTTGGCCACCTCGGGGTTTCGTCTTCTGACAAGCCGGGCAGCTACGTGTGTACCTCATTACATCCTGCCTCATACCTGGCCACGTTGCAATTTGGGACAACTTTTCGCAAGTTTTGCTCCCACTGCTGTGGCCTGCCAAGGCGGGATCATGCACATACCGTATAATTGACTTACGCAGTTTACGTGGTATTACAGTCCGGAATGGCGGGCCGCTGGACCCATCATCTGCCTGGGGGATGTATCGCAGTAGGATGCCGTCGCTGCTGAGCAGGTACGAGTCCAAGTCTCTGGGATTCCCAGCGTCCGCCGAGTTTTCTTCTGCCAGCTGGTGCATCACCTTTTGACAAAGTCGATCGGACAGCTGGGCCACTCGGAGCTCTCTCTGCTCACCAGGGTTCTCCACCGCCAATCTGGCGTGATGGGCGCCGCATTGGCCAGTGCCACCAAGTCGGGATCCACCTGCCTTTCCTGCCCGAGAAGTGGAGCACGGGATAACGCATCTGCAACGTGGTTAGCCGCTCCACGCTTGTACTCGATTGTGTATTTGTAGCGCTGCAACGAAAGCGCGCATCGAGCGAGTCGTCCTGCAGGGTTTTGAAGCCCTTTGAGCCACGAGAGAGCCATGTGGTCAGTTTGAATGCTAAACGAAGCGCCGTCAAGGTACACGTCAAACTTCTTAAGCGCAAAAATGATTGCCAGACACTCTTTTTCGGTTGTTGAGTAGTTTCGCTCCGCTCCGGTTAACGTATGACTGGCAAAAGCTACGGGACGAAGAACGCTTTGATGTTCCTGCAGAAGCCCGCCACGGGAGCCACAGGCACCCGCGGGGGCATGAGGGGGCATGAGGCCCCTCATGCCCCCCGCGGGGCGGGGGCATGAGGTACAGCCTCATGGTGTGCAGAACGCCATGAGCGCGGAGCACACCTCTGTGCCCGTGAGCCAGAGCCTTTTATACTGGGAGAGTTCGGCGGTCTATTGATCCAGCCGCCAGTCTGGCAACACTGATCAAACAGTCTGGCAACTGTGCGCATCGCGTTCCGAGTTTCGTTGTCCGCCATGATGTGCCTTGCCGTCTCGAGCCGGCAGCCGCCCCACTAGCGTGGAGCGAGAGACGACGGTGAAAATGTTCGTTCTGCGCTCTGCGAGACGTTAAAAGAAAACGTAATGGGGTGCTGTAGTGCCGTTGGGTGGTCGAACAGCGCGAAAAAAAAGGGTTCAGGATGTACCGGTTCCCGGAAGGAAAAGAAAACCGCAGAAGGCACAAGATCCGGGAGGCCAAAACGAAGAGGGCTAGTAAGTGGAAGCCGACTTCGAGTTCTCGATTGTGCGAGGTAATTTTACAATTAAATTATTTTGTGCGTTAAACGCGTTTTATTTTGACTAAAACTGTGCAGCGACTTGGTGTGGCAGCGTCAGGTGAGAGTGTCCGTTGATCACGAAGCTGTTTCCTGTCGCGCGAGACTTGATACTTGCGAGCGGCCTAGCTTGCAAACTTTGAACTGTGTATACTGCATTTCAGTGTAAGCGCGAGCGGAGCCGATCGCTGCAAGCGCGTGCACGTCGCGCTGAACGACGCGTGAACTCTACGAGTGCACGCGCTCCGTCGGCGCGTTCAAAGCATGCAGCTCGCTCTCGTAGCTTCGGCCTCGCAGCTCAGCTTCGCCGTCTCGCAAGCGCTTTTGTTTCGCTAGCGATACCTTTATTTTGATATTTTTTTGAATGCGCGTAACAAATACTTACTTGTCATGCCTTTTTTTTTTTAGGTGCACTTCATAGACAGTGAATTCGAAAGAGGGTTTGTCGCGATCGCAAAAAGCTCAGGCACCACGCAATGACGACGCTGTTCCTTCACAGCAAACCAAACAATGTCAGAAAACCCCCAAAAGACCGGCAGGTGAAGAAGCACGGCGGAAAATCACGATCGGTCCGCCGTATTCCGTACAACGGTGCACCAACCTTGTGATGTGGTAAACAGTCGGAGAGCGATCCAGACAATCAAACTTGTCCACTGGAAAATGCGCACTAGGCCGCTGAGCTGTGTCGGACGTCGGGCGTTTTTGAGCGATTCCCCATTTATAAATGAGTGCCGTTCGTAAATGGGCGGTTTCTTTGCTAATTCTTACATGAATAAAGCACCGAATCACGAAATGCTTGTTTTCCGACTCTCTCCTTACGCCAACAAAAGCGCGAACGGCAAAACCTACACGCGTATACATCGCACGTCAATGGGGACCCACTTGCCGGGAGGCACATCATGGCGGAAGCGGAACCCGCTGAATCTGCTAAACCTAGCGGGCCGTAAGCCCCTCCCACCCGCCGAACTCTCCCAGTATAAAAGGCTCTGCCCGTGAGGTTAGATAGGTTCACAACGTAGACGATTACATTGCTAGATTTCCGAGCTCGACATCCACAGCAAGTAGACCTTATAGTCGCCAGCATGTTAGAGGGACGACACCAAACACGTTTCAAGCAGAAAGGATGTTTTAGTGTTATTCACACCATAATATGAAACTTCGTCAAAACTGAAATGTTCAGTCATTGTTTCTTCATTAGGTTTTGGGGGTCACGCAGCCGTTCAGCAGAGGTAAAGCAGATGCTGCCACTAATATCTGAGATTAGTTTCGTCTCGCGCAGCTTGGAGCGAAGACTGGGCCCAACAAAGCTCGATCAACGGGTGCCTATTACTAAGTGAGCATGCATGAGGACCCATAGAAGAGGTCAAGAGCTTACCAGTCATCACCGGACGACGGACATCAGGACATCAAACATAGTTGCAGCGGACACAGCTGCTACAAGCTTCATCTTGCAGAGTCCAAAGGAAAACGATGGTGTGTGATGCCAGCGGTGCAGTCATCACTTGGGCATCGCGCTACCGAGCAGCGTCTCTTTACATGGGGAAGGCTCATCGTCCCGACGAACGGAGCCTTGAACGCGCCCGGCAGGCGTTCGACAACAAAATCCGCAGAACGGCGCAATAGGCTTTAACCAGCACAAACTGTTCTGCACTCGGATACGTGGGAAAACTTAAAACCACGAATTTGTTAAAAGATTGCAAAGTGAAAGTTTGACGGGAGCTACAGAAATGCAGGCACACCGGCAAACGCAAACAATGCAAACACGAGGCGTATCAGGACTTCGAACTTCTGCCGACCGCGAAAAATAGCGACGTTGTAGATGTCGCAACGAGTATGCACTTCATAATACATATTAAACATAACCTAAAAAATTCACCCAACTGAACATGCTTAAACTAAGTTAATATGAATAAGTAATACTTTTGACTTAAAGCAAACTATAGTAAACACCGAAAATGTGTCTTTAAAGGGGCCCTCGCAATCATATTTAAGCGTCTACCTTTTTTGCGGTTTCCACGTCTCTTGGGGTTCGGGCAAGCCAGCGGGCACGGAGAGAGTAACTAAATATTGCCGCGCGCGCAGCTGGCCAAGTAGGCAGCGCGCGCGTGGCCTAACGGTTATCGCGCTTGCCTCCCACGCGAAAATCCAGGGCTCGATTCCTGGGAGCGACGTGTATTTTGTTTATTCCTGCAATACAATGTTCTAGAAAATTCTCGAATCCTGTTGCTTGTTTGAGGTCCGAATGTTCTACGCGTCGAACCTTCTACGCCGATTATTCCAGAAGCCCACGCGTGTACATAAGGGGTTTCGCGTGCTGAGCCAAAGTCAGTTTCGCCTCAGCGTTCGATCCTGCTGCTTCGCCGCTTTCGACGCCCGCGACGCTCTGTTGTTATCTTTCTTTTTCCCTTTATTTTTGGGCACAAGTTCGCCCCATTAAACCTTCAGTTTACTCAGTCATTCGTCGCCTCATCACTTGTCATTAGTGACATTTTGGTGGAGGTGCGGGGTAACGCATGCCCCTGCCTCGTACCCCTCCGAGTTCCGACAGTGCAAGTCCGAACACAATCCCCCAAGAACCCAACGAAGACCAGACGGAGCCCCAATCAAGTCGCCGGAACCTTGGCCTACCCCCGGAGTTAGGACCCTTGCCACCCAGGACCAGGCAAACAAGGACGACGACGATGGCCGACCAGGCCCAGACCCCGGCCGCTCCTGCCGTCGTATACCTGCCCGTGGCCCCCAGAACTCCGACGCCTTTCCACGGAGACGCCCACGAGGACATCGAGGACTGGCTGCAACACTATGAACGTGTGGCCCGCCATAACGGCTGGTCAGCTGAGCACTGCTTGCAGAACCTTTACTTTTCGCTGGAAGGGACTGCGAGGCACTGGCTGGAAAACCACGAGGCTTCTTTGACGTCGTGGGAGGTGTGCAAGCAAGAACTGAAGAAGACGTTTGCCTGCCAACACCGACGCGAGAGGGCCGAAGATATCCTTCGAACAAGGACCCAAGGCCCGAATGAAAGCATCACCAGCTTCGTCGAGGATGTTTTGCGCCTAGTCACTCGCGCCGACCCTCAAGCCACCGACGAAAAGAAGCTGCGGATACTAATGCGAGGTGTACACACTAAACTTTTTTACACCCCTTAGGGGTGTAAAGCACTTGTCCCAGGACGAGCACCCTTTGAGGGTGCAAGTGAGCACCCCTGTGCCAAAGCACCCTATAGGGGTGTGAAGTAGTATAGGGTGCACGCTGCAATGCACCCCAAACCAAGGGTGCTGATGCTGATTTTAATGGGTGCTCGATGGTGATTCATTCTAATCGAAATAGACTTGTAAAACAAATCTTATCTTATTTACACAGATGATCTCGTTACAAATAGCATTTAGCCAAGCCGACACTTTGGACGGGCAGGGTGGCACTAAAAGTGGACTATTATCTAAAATTAGTTGATTATATAGCTTTTTCAATTACTCGTTTGACAGCTGTTGCTAAATTGAATACAATCACCTCCTTAAACCAGTCAATTTTTTTATAAATCCTGAAATGAGCAGACAGACCAAAAAAAAAGAGAAAATATTGTTTCACCAAAGGCAGCGGTATTGTGGTGGTCCAGAAAGTATTGTATTCTACAACCTGTATTGTGTGCAAGAATCTTTCTGAATCGTTTATTCTGAGGTTAGTGCTCATTTCACGAAAAATAAGCTGGTCTAAGAAGGTGACTACCTCCATTTTCACAATATGTGCTGGTGCCATCAAACCAGTAACTAAAAAGCTAACTCATGGATTTTAGGTAATAAGTCCACCTTGCCATCTTGCCTGTATAAAGTGTCTGCAAGGACAAGTATAACTCAACCGTAAAAAGATAATTTGCATAAAACAGAAGTTTTATTTTACAAGAATCTGTTTCGATGAGAATGAATCACCCTGTATCTCAGCACCTGTCAACCTGGGTTTAGTATACCAGCATGGTGGAAAATACGCCTAAACACACGGACAAAGAAGGAAGCACACAGGACGAGGCGTAACTTGCAACTGAACTTTACTGAGTTACGCCTCGTCCTGTGCAAGTTACGCCTCGTCCTGTGTGCTTCTTTCTTTGTCCGTGTTTTTAGGCGTATTTTCTACCATGCATAAGTACCAACTAGCCCAACTCACAGTTTAAATCAGTATACCAGGTACGGCAACCAGAAAACCACAAAGTATGCAGAGCAGATAACTGAAGAAATAAGGAGAGATGCAAAAGTACAGTGCCAGCATAGGACCTTGTTACAACAACTGGATTCATTATTTGATATGTGTGCAATGCATCAACACACATGCTACTTGAAGCAGCTGTGCATTAGATGCACTGTCAGATAATGAAGGCAAGATGTGCATGGCAGAAAAGGTAATATTTCAATGTGAAGCTTAACTTATAAGCAAACGGAAGTTACCGGAAAATCTTGCGTGATTTAAGTTTTACTTCCCACAAAATTTGGAAGGAAAATAAAAAATAGCACAGAATTTGTTCTATGCCTAAAGCTTCTGAATTTATTAATTGCTCGATGGTCTTAATAGTTGTATACTTCCACAAAACAGATGAAAGTTTTCCCCATGAATAGATCAGTGGGAGGCATTCTCAAACATCATTTTAAAAAGGAGTCTGCCACCAATCTCAATGTGTCATTAAAAGTGTCCAATTGTCAAACTGCCAACATTGAAGTGTGATATGCACCACATGCATAATGAGCACGTGCTCATGCAAACTATGCAATGTTAGAAAGTGTATGGTACAAACATAAATAACAAGGAGCTTAGCTTGTTCAATCCTGACACTTGGTCCTTGCATCCTGCTCTGGCTCGTCGGTCATTTGCCTTGCATATGAGGTGGTTACGAGTTGTCATACTTGGTATGCCGTAGTACCTTTACACTTTCGCCCAAGGCATGGCGAGTGGCATCAGCTGCATACAAACAGCATGTGATAAAGCTGCAAGCAAGTAAAAGTTGTTATAAAACGAGAAAAAAAAAACTGAAAGGAAAACTAGATTAATAACTATTTATAGAGCTATTACGTGAGCACAAAAAATAATGAGGTATGTCCTCCACACACTTATCAAAATACAATACTTGAGGCATTATATTAATTTAAATATCACAACATATATAGGCCTAGATGCTAGTAAAAATCGAGAAAACAATTGAGTCAATAAAATCCAAAATAAATTATTAATCATTTATTGAACTATTAGGTGAGCACAACAAAAAAACAGGTATGTCCTCCATACAAATAACCGAATATATATATTTTTTAAATATCACAGCGTAGGCTTAAGATGCTAGCAAAAATTATAAGAAAAAACAAAAATAAACACAGATTACCTTAGTACATCACAATGGTTCTTGATAAAATGACTAGAACAGAAGAGCAATTTAGATGCCTTCCATTTTGAGTGTGTACTTTTTGTTCCATTGCACATGCGACTTTCATTTAGGACCCTAATGTTGAATAAAAATCAAGCTACACTTCTTTTAGTTTAGGGGTTAAAACATTGAAACAAGCTACCATATTTTCCAGACTATAGTCCACATCCGGTGTATAATTCGCAACAATAAATTTCGGCTAAAAAAAAAGTATTTTTTTTAGATAATCCGCACTCGGCGTGGAGAACTCCACTAAAGGGATATCTGCGGATGGATGTCAGGGGGCTTTCTGTGACCCGCTCGTCAGCCAATCGCAGAGCTCCTCAAGATTAAGCTTGACCCAAGTTGGTTGCTTGCGAGCTCCCAAGCAAACAACATGTCAGATGCGAGGTATCGAAAGCCTGGGAAACACACTGAAGGTAAGAGCTTGTCTTAATTACTTTATCCCAGCGTAAAATATCTAAAACACGACAATCTGGCCTAACCAGTTTTGTAATAATGAACAATCTTGAAACAAAAATTCTTGAACAGTCCACACCTGTATATAGATCGTACGGTGTAAAATATCAACATTTAGACAAGTATAGTTTGTGAACTATAGTCTGGAAAATATGGTACATTTCTTTTAGTTTAGAGTTAGAAAGTTAAAAGTTAAAGGGGTGCTGTACTCCAATTTGACTTCACAAAACAAGGCACCAGAAGCACACAATGGGATGCTACAGACCCCAAAACATCACTCATGCAGCAGTATCTCAACTGGATGGCCATATTTTCGGAAAAGAAGGGCGTAATTGAGCAAGGCGTGTGACGTCAGATCCTGATGTGGTGACATAATCCTGGCGTGCCGGCATTTTGCTGAACGGGCAAAGATGGCAGAACAAAATAGCTGTATGAATGGACAAATAGCAGCAGCGCCTTTGTAGTGGACGTTAGCTTGCGCCACCTAGCCTTAAATGCTGTTTAGTACTTACTCTAACGCATCTGAAAAAACAAAAACACAAGATATTTACTACATTGTAATATACCTATATGTATTATACAAAAAGTGCCTTTTCGAGTAATTTACCTCAACATCTAGATTGATCACATGACACAGAAGTAAGTTTCGTTTTGCTTTCAACTGTGTCCAAAACAGCCGTGTAGCACAATCTCAGTTCAGTTAAGACCAATCACACTTCGGGCCGATAACGGCTATTTACTCAATGGCAGTTCAAACCACCCGTGTAACTAGGGTATTACACACCCACATGCACATAACCTTAAAGGGCAAATCCTCAGGAAGTTTCTTTTTGCAAGTCTACTGTGATATGTACAGTTGTCCTCATTATGAGGGTGATCACGATCACCAGCTGCTCTAACGGATGCCAACACGAATGAAGGACACGGAGAGTTTCTTTCTCCTGCGCAATCGCTAACCTTTAAGGCGCCTTCACACGTTTGCATCGACTTCACTGTGTCGTGTCGCGTTGCACTACACGTCGCATCCCCATTGGCTCATTGCAAAGGTGGCCATGGCAAGCCATGTACAAATCTCGGCACAGGGGGACACAGCACAGTCAAACGCTAATGGCTGAACCAACTTTTATTGGAGGTAAAGGCGATCGAATGATTCAAGTGTTCTATCTCATATTGAGGACAACTGTACATGGTCACAGTAGATGGACCTAGCATGCTCAATAATGGAAACGTTGTGCGGCACTGACCAAATTTCTGCATATGCACACAAACAAGAGAATTGGCAGAACTCCTTTGTTTTTGTAGCTCTAGAACTCCCTGCACGCCATGAAATTAACACTACAAGCGACCAACGCAGAATCACCTATTACTTGCAACCAGGTCATCAAGTTGTTATGGTTTACTGTGCTTGCATGCTTTGGGCTTGTTTCCACTGATATTGGCACCTGCTTTAGTGGTTCTATGAAATATGTTTGCAATGAAAAATATATACACTGTGAAGCTTTGGGTCCTATAAGAAGATTTTAACAGAATGCTTGTTGAAAAGGTGATGCCCTCGAGTCAGTGTCACTACCAAGACGGATGAATTGGACGGCACTGTGCTTATGAGCAAACTTGGTCTGAAAATATGTTTTGCACTCATACAGAAAAGCGTATAGGGCAGAGAAATGGCAGTACAATTATTATGTCCTACAGCTTTTGTCGTTATAGGATAAAAAAATGAAGCAGGATTTTATGGTAACAAAAACCCAAAAGTGAGGGACACAAAAGGGGACTCTGGTGTTTATTACAATGAATCACGACAGCTAGCTTGTTTTTAAGTATTGTTATGGTTACGCAAATCTTGTTGCGAAAAATATCTGTACAAATGCTATATACAAGAGAATGTGACAAGGGGCCAATAAACATTTACAGACGAGACGAGCATAAAGAAGTAAAGTTCAGATTGTACGACATGCTTGCAAAGCGCATTTCTAGATTAACCCATTTTGCCGTCACTGTACTAAAAAAAATAAAAATAAACGGAAGTGGCGACTTACTCGGTCAAAGTTCATTAGGTAGGGATACTTTTCTTTCACGTCGTCCATCCTCAAAGTGGTTAACTCCACCAGCCTTGCTGCTGCTGTCAGATCCATCCTTTCTTTGTTCTGGTTTTCATCGGGATGAGACTTCTTCACTTCGTTTTTGAGCCACTTCTCATGGGCTGCCAGGCTTGTCTCGTCCTCACCAGCAGCCAAAGCAGGAACGGTGATGTCCTAAATTGAATGTGGTTGAAATAGAGTGCAACAAATAATGGTGTGCTCATTACATAAGCTACCAACAAAACCCTTTATTAATTTATTTCAAATGATATTGATCCTCCATGGGAACAACATAGAACCTACACCTGTATTCCTTTCTACTTTTCAATGGAAAGATGTGCAAGTATAGCTTCCGACAGTCTTTCTTCACCTTTTATTGACCACGATGCACACGAGTAAAGCATAAATGCCTTTCTTGACCAAACCGCCCAACTAGAGGCACAGCATGCCCAAAGCTGCGCACTAAGACGTGGCATGCCCTCGGTGCGATCTGGATAACAGTCCTCAACTGTGAATAGCAATAAAATAAACTCCCTGGGTCTTGGCTTTACACAGTCCTTGTAAAACTAGGTCTACTGGGTGCTGTGGAAATCCACGATTGCATAGTTGAAGACAATAAAATTCAATACAAAAAGGCATATATTTTTCAGCGTCCTTCAAAGGATCCAAATGTGGGAGTTATTGTGGCATGGTTCACTTGCCAGTACTGGACAGAAAATATTATGATTGCGCAAGATGACCTCTTCGAAACTACCCCACTTCTCCGTGCGTCCTTGACTATTTCGATTAAATTGCTTAGCGGTAAATATATGTGATGGCTCGCACCAGGCACGTATCCGGGGGGGGGGGGGGGGGGCTCCTCTCCACTCCCTCCCCTCAAAGTTTTCCATTTTGCTGGGGCCTCCTCTCCCCCATCCCCCTCATACAGGATTTTGTCATTGGCGCCGCCGAATCAAAATTTTGGCAACGTGCCTGGCTTGGTAAAGGCGAGCGGTTGAACATGAATGCATAAAATTGAAAGAATGTGGTTGTCCTGTGCTTGTCCTCCGTGTTTTATTCTTTCAATTCTATGTAATTATGTGCCTGGCTTTCACCCATTTTTTTGTTTGTTAATTACTGTAGGATTCAACTGTAAGCACAGTGTTAATGCAGAGTAAAAAATAGCAGCGTACTTTTGTTGGCTAGTGCTGATGATTGGACCACTTGGTAGACAATTATTAAAAATAAATTGAGAAGAATATGGGAACAGAGGATACGAACACAACACAGTGCTGTGTTCATCTCCTCTTCTTGTCTGTGCGATTCTCATTCTTTGTTTTTATAATAATACATTTTTAATGATTTTTTGTTTGGTATCATCTGTATAGGAGTTCACTGTAACAACACACCTGACATTGCATTCACTTTGGGGGCAGCTCCCCTCCCTTATGGTGCCATCATTGAGGAAGCGCAGGGTGGGCGTCACTCTCACTCTTGTGGAGCAGTTCCCCAGGTTCCCATAGGTTGCAAGCTGCCAGCCAAACTGAGTCAGGCCTGCCAGCCCTGCGGGAAATGACGATTCCATTCATTTAGATGTAGACACCCACGTTTTGCGTGTACCTGAAAAAAGCTCTAACAGAGAGGAAACGCCGTAATTGGCCCTTTTTGAATGCATCTTTTTCTTTTGCTGAGAACATACATAAAAGTCACACGCTATTGTACATTCAGTGGTGCAGCTTAATTTATGATGAGCATTTTTGATATAACTTCGAGCATTTAGAGAAAATATACAATATAATGGGTCGGACATAAATTGTTGCTATGAACTATCCTATACACTTACACATTACCTGATATAATAAAAGCTATAGAGCAGGGAAGGCTGTACTGCATCAACTACAATTTTATAACCAATTAAAAGTTAGCATTTATTTAATTAATTACTATTGGCTATTATTCTTTGACAGAAAGAATAACTGGACGAGTTGGTACGTTGGTAGTCTTTCAACTCCATCGAATATTCAGGTTCTTTTCGCATTTTTTCATTTTGCTTTTTCTAGCTGCTCTGCTTTTTGTAGCGGCTTTCGCCGCCACTAAAAAACGTGACATCCAAACTTACTTTATTTACATCACACAATCGGAAACTTCGAAAGCGTGCCGCTTCGGCATACGCGAAGAGACCGCGCGTCTTTACGGCACAGGCATAAGCATAGGCAAGAAATCATGCTGCTCGCTCTTGTAACGTTTTTCTCGCTCCCGCTTTACGAAACGAGTCGGTGGCGAGCGGCTGTTGAGACTACACGGCAGAACTAGCATGACCTGTGATTGCTTGAACTGCCGTCGTCAGACTGCAATTGAACGCTCCGCAAAAGCGTCGTCAGACGAACGTCGTAGAACGGCGCCCAGAACAGTCTCTCGGTTCCGCCGCACGCGAATCTTTCTCACTCTGCGGAGCGAGCCATAGGTTTTGAAGAAGGTACGCTCTTTTCAAATAACGAAATAACACCGGCCAGAAGCATTGTTAGAATCAAGCATAGCTTAGCAAGCACATGGTACACGACAAAGTTTGAAACAGCGGCGCACTTCGCAGGAACAAAATAGCTCACCGGCGCTTGCAGCAGTGTTCACGGGCTGTCCGCCACTTGCGTTGGTAAGACGCAGCGTCTCCCAGCTCTCAGTCATCGCTTGCTATTCTTGAACACGGCATTCGCAAGGAAGATATCTAAAATATCTGCTAAAACGGCTAAAACGTAAAAAGGAAGCGATCCTCGAAGCCTGCGGAACCC
>JAZHYW010026408.1:0-19236 GCA_037355805.1 Ixodes ricinus | reverse complement strand
CGGCAAAATTGACGATCGCATGACCTTCTACACAACCTCATTCCCCTGCCAAACCCAGCAGGGAAATTATTGCGTCAGAGACTTGGTGTCCACGTCACCTATGAACAAGTTCAGTTGTTCCTTCCCACGCAGGTTAGAAGTAGGTAAATTGACGTGCTGTGACCTCAACACCAATTCAGTTTCCCGTTAAATTTAGCGGGAAAAATTGGCCTCACGTGACCTCTACATCAATTCCCATTCCCCGCTAAATTTAGCAGGGAACATTACGTCACATGACTTGCGCGTCACGTCACCCATGAACCAAGTTCGAGTTGCTGTCCTTTAGATATAGAAGGAAAATCGACATGCTGTGACCTCAACACCAATTCAGCTTCCCGTTAAATTTAGCGGGAAAATTGACCACGCATGGCCTCAGCACCAATTTCATTCCCCGCTAAATTTAGCAGGGAAAATCACGTCACATGACTCTGGTGTCTGGCTGTCAGCTATGAACAACTTCAGTTGTTCCTTTAGATTTAGAAGGAAAATTGACATGCTGCGACCCTCAACACCAATTCAGTTTTCCGTTAAATTTAGCTTAAGGAAAAGGTGACCTTACGTGGCCTCAACACCAAATTCATTCCCCGCCAAATTTAGCAGGAAAATTACGTCGCCACGACTTAGTGTCACGTCACCCATGAACAAGTTCAGTTGTTCCTTTAGATTTAGAAGGAAAATTGACATGCTGTGGCCTCCAACACCAATTCAGTTTCACGTTAAATTTAACGGGAAAAATTGACCTCACGTGGTTTTCAACACCAATTTAGTTCCCCCGCTAAATTTAGTGGCGAAATTGACGTCACGCGACCTCAACACCAATTCAATTCCCCGCTAAATATAGCTGGGAAAATGACGTCACATGACTTGGTGTCACGTCACCTATAAACAAATTCAGTTTCTCCGCAAGATGTAGCGAACAAATTGTGGCGTGGCCTCAATGGTATTCATTCCGCCAATTCAGCGGAAAATTGACGTCACGTTGCTCATCCCAATTTAGTTTCCCAGCTAGATTTAGCAGAAAATTAACGTCACGTGACCTCTACACCAATTCCAGTCTTGCTAAATTTAGCGGATAAATTGACGTCACGTGACCTCAAAACAAATTCCATTCCCCGCTAAATTTAGCAGGGAAAATTACGTCACATGACTTGGTGTGACGTCACCTATGAACAAATTCAGTTGCTCTTTTAGATTTAGTGGGAAAGTTGACGTGCTGTGACCTCAACACCAATTCAGTTTCCCGTTAAATTTAGCGGGAAAAATTGACCTCACGTGGCTTTCAACACCAATTCAGTTCCCCGCTAAATTTAGCGGCAAAATTGACGTCACGCGACCTCAACACCAATTCAATTCCCCGCTAGATATAGCAGGGAAAATGACGTCACATGACTTGGTGTCCCGTCACCTATAAACAAATTCAGTTTCTCCGCTAGATGCAGCGAAAAAATTGTCGTCGCGTGGCCTCAACTGCAATTTCATTCCCCGCGAAATTTAGCAGAAAAATTGACGTCACGTTGCCTCAACACCAATTTAGTTTCCCAGCTAAATTTAGCGCAAAAATTGATGACACGTGACCTCAATAGCAATTCAATTATCCGCTAAATTTAGCGGGGAAATTGACGTCTTGTGACCTCAACACCAATTCTGCTTCCCTGCTAAATTTGGCGGGGAAAAATGACGTCACATGACTTGGTGTCACGTCAACTATGAAAAATTCAGTTTCTCCGCTAGATTTATCAGAAAATTGACGTAAACGTGCAAAGGAGGAGGAGGGGAACGTGCATAGAGGGAGCAGGAAAGGAGGAGGAGGAGGGAAGAGGAGGAGGAGGGGAGGAGGACGAAAGAGGGGAGGACGAGAAGCAGAGGAGGAGGAACAGGAAAGGAGGAGGAGGGGCATACCCTCCCTCCTCCTCCTCAATAGCTGCGCTTTAATTTCGCGTTACAGAAATTCGTAAACGTCTTTATTTTTTGTTATTTTGAATATCTTCCCTTGATCCCGCTAGAATCACTTCCGGGAGGTTGCGATGAACGTGCGCTGGTGATAAGGCTGTTTATGCTATCCGGGATGGTCAATTAATGGGATAGCCAATTAATGAAAGAACATGGTTGTCCTGTGCCTATCCTCCGTGTTTTATTCTTTTGATTTTAAGTATTCATGTTCAGCTCGCTCGCTTTTACTAATGCTCTCACTTCTTCTATCCCCGTATTTTTGCCTGTCATTGATACTGAGAAAACGTTTATTAAAATCCAGTGGTTCAATAGTGTTGCGGTGGAGGAGGCGGCGGGGGGGGGGGCGGGTAGAAACTGCCGGTGATGCCTGCCATTTCTTTTTTTATTTATTTTTTTATTTGGAAATTCTATTAGCTTTGATGAAGGAGTGGTAGGAGTGGTATAAAAATACAAACACAGGGGAAAAGAGTAGAACATTAAGGCAATAACTCCTCAAACAGTAGCTCAATAGCCTGCACAAAGTTATCAAAATGAGTTAAAGTCACTTTTTTTTAAAGGTATGCGAGCCTTTAAAGAGTAATCATAGCCCCACTGAAGCTGCAGTATGTAGAAATAAAAAAAGAAAAGCGAAAGGCCTTTCCTTTAACTGAATCATACGTCATTAAGATTGAGGTGCAAAGTAAATTTTAGACAGATCTAACAGCTAATTGTAACTTTGCCTCTTGTTAATGATTCCGGTTTCAACATGAAGAAGCACACGACCTCGTAGTCTCTATAAGCGCCTCCGTCGTATTTTTGTTTATTTAACAACAAAGGTTACGATTCTCTGCTCCCAAAAGGTTTTCGGCTATGCTCAGTTTGTGAAGCGTAACATCGAAATACTTACGAGGTTGTCCGTAAATAAGGTTCCCAATAATTTTTCACGATGAAAAACAAGTTAATTGGCATTGAATAATGCATTTCTGGAAAGCTTAGACTTTCCCCTTTTTTTCGACATAATCGCCGTTGATATCTGTGAATTTTTGCTTGTAATGTACCATCTTCTTTATGCCTAATCGTAGAACTCTCCCGCCGTGCCGTGAAGGTAGCTTAAAACCTCTTCTTTCAGC
The DNA here is from genome assembly GCA_037355805.1 of Ixodes ricinus. Taxonomy (NCBI): domain Eukaryota; kingdom Metazoa; phylum Arthropoda; class Arachnida; order Ixodida; family Ixodidae; genus Ixodes; species Ixodes ricinus. The sequence goes on along the minus strand of JAZHYW010026408.1, from coordinate 16,138 downwards.
TCCTCTCCGGTTCTGAAATGCGTCCCACTCAGGTGTTTTTGTCAATTCAGGGAGGAGATGGTGGTCGCTTGGAGCTATGTCTGGGCTGTAGCGGCGGGTATGTGACAGTGTCCCATTCAAATTTGTTGATGAAATCGTTTGTCACACGGGAGATGGGCAGACGAGCGTTGTCCTGATGGAAACGCACTCCCTTCGTGAGCACGCCTCTCCTCTTGTTTTGAATCGCGAGGCAAAGGTTCTTCAAAGTCTCACAGTAGTGGTCCGCATTTACTGTTGCACCGGCAGGCATGAATTCGCACAACAATAACCCCTTCCTGTACCAAAAGACGCCCGTCATCACTTTGCCGGCAGACAATGTTTGTTTGAAATTCCGCGGCTTCACCGACTGTGGATGTTTCCACTGACGGTATATTTGTTTGGTTTCCGGTGTCGTGTAGTGGACCCACGTGTTGTACGCTCATACATTTTTCTTCGTAGACTTTACACAGTTGGGAACGAATGTCCACCGGCGCGGTGTTTTTTTCCACACAAAAAACGATTCGCAGAGCGTAATTCGCACCTGGCGGGAGAAGCGAGTGGGTGCTCCATCTCAAACGGCTGCCAAGCCAAGACTCAGCGTCGCAGACAGCTCGCCGGGGCGGGGATTGGGAGAGGGGGAACCAAGGTACAGGCCAGTGTCGCCCGGATCCCACGTAACAGCGTTCCTCGCGACTACAGCTCCTTTGAGAGCCTTATTTTATGGACAACCCTCGTATTAATGTTTAACAACGGGAAGTAAAATATTAAACATATTCGCTAAGTCATGAACGAATATTGTTTTTATTGATATATTTATTTATAAAACATCCATTCATCTAAAATGCGCTATAAAATCAAATAGCTCTCTGAACCCTTAACAATAAACGTGCTTCATCTACTTATTTTAAAAGGTTATACCATGAGCCAGCATATATGTGCCTAATCGCCTCTTTCCAACTCTCATTATTTCTTCTAATTGTTGTACCCTTTTTGTTCTCGCGGATTCTGATATGATTGTGATATAGGAACCTTTCGCCCTCCATTATTACGTTGTTTGACTTAATAATGTACACATGAGGTCACAAAGACATTATAAGGCTATTAAATACACTTTCCTTTGCATTCAAATTAGCTAGGTTTCAGCAACACATCACCGCTGGAGTGCACACGCGCACATGCGAAATCAGACATCGTCCGCTCGCAGGAAAAAGGGAAGAAATTTATATTCATGGCCGCTTTCTTTTTGAGGTTTCACAACTGCCCCCCTCGGCAAAGCGAGGCACTTTATGCCTTTGTACGAACTTGAAGAAAGACTCATCGAAGCGGTGTAACATAAAACAAAACAAAGAAATCCACCACATGAACCGTTGTTAAGTTATTTCACTGGCCTTCTGGTGACAAGCTTTCTTAAAATATGAGTCCTCCTGCCCGCTAGATAGCAGTCGACGCAACATGCTTCCATGCTTGCTCACAGTCCCCAGTGGCGGTGCAGAATTCAAGATGACCTGCCGAAGTGGAAAGAACTAATAAATCCCGCCCATAACGCTAGAGAGCAGGAAACACGCACACCCACACACACGCAAACCAGCACGCACACGCTCAAAGATACACAGGATAAATTTCACTAAAACTTGAAGAAATCTTAAAAGAAATACGAAAACGAAATACCTAGGGCTTTTTAGCTTTCATTGTAGTCGAAGTGACCCGGCAGCTGAATAATTGTTTTGAGCGATGCAGCGAGACACCATACAAAACGAGAAAAGGCAAAAACAATGCCAAGAAAAAAAGACAACACGATACCTAGCAGGAAAAGAAAACCACAGTGCGACATATTTTTTCAGCAGGGAAAGAGAGATTCATATACGCATAAACTGAGGTATGTCTAAAAAGGCCGGGAAATTTGTCAATCTGGGTGACCCATAAAGCACGTCTGTTAGCATTTTACCGGTTTCATTTCGCTTTCGTGTCGTCGTCCTACATCTTCTCTGGTGAACAGTACGACGGAGCCGAAGGTTTGAGCTTGTCGTCGGAGCCACCACAACCGGGTAGTAAGAGCGCGAAAAAAATGAAATATTTTAAAAAGGACGGAGAGATATTTGTCATCCGGGTATTGGGAACTCTACCTGGAACACGTGTCCAGCGAACGGTCGTCGATTGCTCTCTACGGACAGCATATAGTCATATTCTTTACCAGCGCTTGAAACCAGACCAATGTCCCCAGTAAAAGCCTCTCCAACTTATCGTTTGCTAAGCTCTGATGACTTCGAGATCACGAAAGACTCCACATTGACTCTCGGCAACCCTTGTCTCATTGAACGGTATCACAGTTTACGCCCAAAAAAGTCGCAACCCTCGACCCTCCACGAGACATTTACTTAACAGGGATTGGTATTCTTACGCTCTCGATGTTTGCGCCGAGAATATTAACTGTCATTCACGGAAACACGATAAATGTTTCATCGTCCAGAGCAGCCTACTAAAGTAAGAATTTGCAGTTTTTCCGTTTCCCTCTGTGGAGTTCCATGCATTAGCTGGTGGTAAGCGATGGCTGCCGGTAATGCCGATCGAGCCCAGAAAGACAAGCCTCGGTCTGGCAATCCAGCCTACTGCAAGAGAGATCAGTGATTATAGCACTAAATACATTAGTAGAATTAACAAGAAATATTTAAAAGCTTTAAAAGTTTTACGATTTTTATGACATTTACAAAATAAGACAGATATTGGCTTAGGCTTTCGATTTTATCGGAATTTAAGAGACCTTAAAAGTGGTAACAGATTTCGCGATTTGTTGAGGGGTGTTTTCATATTTTCTTACAGAAAGCACAGCCACCTGGCGGAACAATGAAGAAACAGAGTAACCACGCTCCTACTTTTGGTCGACTCTAGCGTTTGGAACGGCTGGAAGATTTCGCCAATACAACCTAGAAGATAAGGCCTCCACGTGACGTCATCGTTATGGATCCCCGACCCGCCCTGAACCGCCAAACAAGTGGTGAATCTCAACGAGAGACGGATCAAAGTGGCAGAAGCATATGCGTCCGGCGTCGCCATGTGCTAGCGTCGCGCTTGTTGTAAGACGTTGCACAACGCGCTGCCGTGGAGGCCACCGTCGACGCCTGCTCGCTCTACGCTTCTGTCGCCTGGATCCACCTTGCTTCACACCGGACCACGAGGCAACATCAAGAGCCGCCGCAGGATGGGCCGTCCAGGAATGACAGGTCACTCACGACAAAGTCAAGCCACCATACCCTCAACACTGGCTCCGAGCGTCTGCCACCAAATGTACACAAACACGCACAAACACTGTACTAAGTGAGTCCAGACGACACTCTCAGAGCCACACGGAGTTTTGTGTCACCAACGTGAGTCGATTATTTATCCGGGCGCAGAGCAACTACTGAGAAACTCCAAGTTTGAGTGCGTCGTCATCGGAAGCACGTGAAATTCGATGTGTGTCGGCGGTTCCCACCGATCTTTTTCTCGAAGAACTCGACGAGTTAAGGGGAATCAGCTGGCCTTTTTGAGTGCGCGGGGTTCGGACGAGCACGCCGATTCGTCGTGATTCGCTCCCGAAGCAAAAGCGCTGTCCGTTGCTGCCGGAGCAGGCGCAGCATCTCGCTCGCCCAATCCTTCTGTGTGCTCACTCGCTCATCCTTCGCGATCCGTCCGCTGCCAGTGCCCGAAAGATAGACCTCAGGTGACGGCTTTTCCGTCGCCGACGACCGAGCAGGCCTCTTCCTCTACCGCGTCGCCTCCACACTGCGATCGATGTTGCGGGAACCGACGTGAGGCGGCGTCGCGTATCCTTGCTACGGAGAGAGCAGGAAAATGAAGTCACGGTGACGTAATGGAAGACGTCATAATCCCGGTGGGGGCCGTCTGCGAGGAGTATGGAAGCGAAGGTAGGCAAGACCGGCGCTGACCCTGGATGTCCTAAAGCATATTCATAGAAATTAATATAAGCCGAGATAAGGCCACGATAAATATGGCCTTGTTTTGCCACCTGCAACTTGTAAAGATTTTGCAAAAATACTGTCCCAAAGTGTATTGTATCATTTTTTGGGCTTCCGATTTGGAAGCTTGTATCGGACATTGATGAAACGAAAACATGTACGAAAAACTCCGAAAATCAGAATAGAAAAGTAAATAGACTGTTAAAGAAGATGTAGTCTTTTAGAAGGAGAGAACGGCATGGAGGAGCTTCATTTGTCCCGCTTCCGGTGCGAGCTTCCTATCTACGACACTTCCTATCTACGACACTTCTTCGGCGTCTTGCACACCTCGAACGCGTGCGTACAGCCAAAGCACGGTCGAAGGCACGGAGCGAGTACTGGAGGCCGGCCGTTCGAAAGACACGCCATGTGGTTCTCATTTTCTCAGTGCCAAAATGAGAACATCTTGGTGCAATATTTGCCGTTACCCCCTCTCGCTCGCTCTATTCCTTGACACGATTATGTTTACAGTATTCTCTACTTCGTTTCCCCATACTTCGAAACGTAGCCTACGCAAGCAGGCCACAAGCAAATCAAATAGTGCCGAAAGCGCACCGTCACTCATCCCGTCATTTTGTGCGTGTACCTTATCGCATTCTAATTTAACCCAACTCAGAATATGTGCAGGGATGTTTACGGTTTTAGTCTGTGTCTATGTGTTTTTGTGTCTTCTAGCCTTTAACTGCGCTCTGTCTTAAAGTGAAACAAAGTATGATATTTGTAAACACGGTTTGACGGAGTACTCAAGAAAATACTGGTCAAGTTATGTGCATTGCTTAATTATTTCGGGAGGACATCATGGTATACGGTCGACAGGTGGGAAACGTGAAATTTCGGATAGTAACTCTTGTCAAATACTTTCTCAGGAGGAATACAGGACACTGAGCTCATTTGTATTAGACAGAGAGATGGCAGCGCCAAAACCTCCCCTCGTGGCCTGGCTGCTTCAGTCGCTTCGGAGGCAAACTTTCTCCGCTTTTTCATTCTTATTTCCTCTCTCAATGCCTCTCCGTGGAACGTGTTCAATCGACGGCCCGGAACGGTGTAAATCCACTGACGCGAATAGCAATTACGTTTGTCGAAGATGGCTTAGTGTATATATGGAAACGGTGAGCTGTTGAACATCACGACAAAAAGCAGAACAACCTTATTTTTAAAACGAATTTTGTGTCAAAGGGATTTTTTCTCAGGAATCTTACAAAGTTCTGAATGGCAATTGTGGAAGTCTCAGTATTTACCAAATCAAGAAACCACACGCCTATTTAACAGATTGTTACTTATCACGAAGCATTTAGTAGCCTTTAATGAAAATGAGGTTTCAATGTCGGTCAGTATCCGAGAAACGTAGCCAGACAATGTGAACGACAATTTTCGCTATGCGAAAATGAAGATGCGTACCAGGGGACAGAATGTATCATCCTACGATGTGGATTACAGTAATATGCTCTTCCGAATGAAGAAAACCAAAAACCATCGTGACAGGTAAATGTCTCTTCAACGCTTACTGAAATATCAAGCCCATGCAAAAATAAAGGCCTCTACCATCTGGCATCTTCGGGTGCTCTGCAACTATAACATTACCAACCACTTCACTGCCTACTTGCCTGCCGAACGTGCTTCTGACATCTCCAGTTTTGCTAGCATTAATTCTGCACTGCTGCAAGGCATGATTGCGACTAGATACGAACACAGGCACTGTCGCAGTAATTAAAGTGTCCCGGCAGCTTCGAAGCCCGCTGACCAGGAGATCGCCAGTGTTCGACATGGTAGGATTGCGATACACTCGCTTCGGCAATTTTTTGCAAACTTTATTTTGCCTTGCGTGAAATTGGTCATTCACATTGTTGGGTGCGTTTCTCAAGAACTGCTGACAGCCGACTAATAGTAAACATTTGCATGTCCATATTCTGTACATTATGTGTAACTCTTTTCGTCAAAAAACGGTATGTAATAGCAACGCGCTCTTTAAAAAAAAGAAAAAAATGAGCTTGTTAAATTTTTTTGCTGATTAAAAAGTAGAGCGCCAGGACTACGCGGGACTGAACCGGCACGCACAACTAAAAATACGCGGCCGGTAGCGAAGCAGCAAACCCGGTAGATGGCGTCTGGTAACCGTGCGTCCAGGCGGGAAAAAAAAACATCGACAGTGTGACACCCATCCATCCAAACATTTCGGCTCCTGTTCGCGCCGAGCCAGCGTGTTTGCGGGCGGTGGCCTGTATTTCCTCAGGTTCTCTGAAATCACTATTGCAGGAAAATTATTTTCTTAACGTCAGATTGTTTTCTGGTTTTCGCTAAAAGAGTCTCGGTCTTGGCTGACTTTTGTGTATAATATATTCATTTATGCTGTCGAAACTTTTGATTACGCCAGCGGGTAAGCGCAACTGCTAAGTAGAAATCACGTTAGATGATCCAGAAACAACATATATATATAATGATCCTGGTGTTAAAATCCTCGAGACTGGGAGAAATCTTGAAAGAAAAAGTGTAAGAAGACATACAGAAATTATCCATTTAATTTTTTTAAATGTATTATGATGTTACAAGAGTGGAGCAATATTTTGACATACGTATTTTGTTCGAGACTGAGAGCTAGCATTGGTTTTTAGCGCACCAATTATTGCTAATTGGCGAAATGTGACGCCATTCATGTATTTTTAATATCGAAAGTAATCTCTGCTGAGTTCTAATCCTTCCTCTAGCTTGTTTACATAGAGGGTAACATTTTTAGGACCTATTTCTAGATTGTTTGTGAACTAAATAATTAAACTAGTGTAATACGATGCGAGTGAAATTTGTTAAGCCTAAGCCTATATAGAAGTATATATGATGTGAATGTATTATTTAAAGTTCTTGACAAACTAAATGTTGGAAGTCCTCAAACACTGTAATATTCATTGTTTCGTATTTTGATCTGTCTACGGAAAGGTTACCACCCTATTCTTCTTAGCTGAGGTGAACTTTCCTCAGGAATTAAAATTTGAGCCACCACAAACCGAGAAAAAATCTTTGACAAATCGTTCTAATCCAATGTATTATGTGAAAAGCTGCTTATCTACATTACACGGTGCCGGAAAGTATATGTTGTGTGTTAATAAAAAATGACATCTCGGTTTTTAATTTCAAGATATCCTCTTTTCTTTACCCCGTGACTGGCTGAAAGAGTTCCGATGTCAGTGCGCGAAGGCCTTTAAATCAGTTCTGACAATCACTTTTGCAACCCATTTTTCCGCACGCCTGTAGCAAATGACAAAATGCGAACTGCAGGGCGTGTCCCTGAACTCCAAGCCGCTGAGCGAGCGAGCGCTCAGCGGCTTGGATTTCTTGTACTTTGTACTTGGTGATTTCAAATAAACTTTGATTTGATTTGATTTGAGGTGCACGAAACGCCAAACGCGTTCTCGAAGGTCGCGCTGGATCCGGGCCAACTGAAGCTCCTCCAAGCCGTTATCACTCTTGTGAGTGATAAATAGAGCAGCGCGAAAGACTCGCGACAGCCTCTCCCTCTCAAAGAACCGGGTCTACTGCTCACATTTCCCTCCTCTTTGGTTTCTTGACGTCGAAGCATCAGGCTCTTTTGGCAGTCCAGCGGTTCGAATGGAAATACACCGTCTCTTCCCCATGAGTAGGTATAATACAATGCATAAACAAGCAACGCAACGTACAATTCCCGTGAGAGAAGGGAGAGAACACCGGGACCCTTCCAAGAAAGAGTCGGAACGGCGCTTCAAAGGCAGCATAGTCATTTTCCCCTTTTCGACAGCTTTCTTTATTATATGATTTTTTTTTATGCAAGAGTGTCAACTCCTCGCATGACCAGAGAAACGTTACAAACAAAACGGCATTTTACAGAGATATCCAAATTATAAAACAAAAATGCAAGCGAATGACTAAAAGTAACAAAAAAACTAAATAAAAAAACAGGTATTAGCAGAGGAGTTTGGGTTGGGTGGTCTCGATTAGAGTTCACCCGATCTATTATATTTTGCCTCGATCTAAATGTCTCCGTATGTTCTTCCAGACCGAATGCCAATTGTCATTTTCTTCCGACAGCTCTCGCGCCGCTTCTCTGAACGTGCACTGTCTATTCACGTCTCAAGCTCGTTGCTCGCCCTTCCGCTGCGGAAACGGGAAGCGCGCAAGTGAGGGCATAACCTCCCGAGATTCCGCTTCGCGCGCTCGCTTCGGGATCTCGGAGACCATGGTGAGGGCCCCGCGATTCGCCTGCCCAGCGGGCACGGCGGAACTGCTGGCGATCGTGGCTCGCGAAATGTCATTTCTGAATACAAACAACACTCTTCACTGCGCCAAAAGCATTGCTGCAGCCGGTTTGGGATTGTACCTTATTAGAAAGTTTTAGTATTGCGTTCAGAAGCAAACGCAAGCGCTCTGCGTTTGCGTTGGGGTTGCGTGCTCCACGTTGCGCTTGCGTGTCATCGCGATGCCCTAATTCAAGACCGCAGTTTTGAGCTCCGCGCACGCGCAGTGTCGAACACGCAACGCTAACGCAAACACGGCAGCGCTTGCGTTCGCTCGTATACGTAATGCTAAAACCACTACCGTTTCCCGGCTTCAACGCCAACGAAACGTGCTCCAGTGAGCAGACGTGCAAGCAGCCAGGCGTTCCTTCGAACTGAAAAGGCTGAGATCGGCAAAACGACGGCGTGTAAAAATGAAAGTAACTAAATGTTGTGAAACGATTCGTAATAAAAAATTCGCCGAAGACACTTAAGACTTCTTACTTTTAGGAATGCGAACGCATTATAGTCCCGCAGGTGAAATGTTTTTCGAGTAATGTTTCTACACGTATTAAAGTTGTTTCTGCCGGTATTGTTTTCGGTGTGTGTGTGTGTGTGTGTCTTCCTTTTGCTTGATCTGTCCTCCGGCGGTGACATCATGCTCTCCCACAGCGCAGACGCAGAGCTCTTCCGGACTCCATGGCTTCCATGACAAAGCATATGCGTTGCTGTGCTTTTCTTTGCGTCTTATTATTTTTTGTATGTGTTTTATTTGGGGGATCGGTGGCCGAGCGGGACTGCTCACACCAGCTCGGAGCACGTGGAGCGAAAGCTGGCGCTGCAGAACCCAGGGATCCCGGGTTCAATCCCCACCCCTGCCCGTTTTGATCTCGATGAGCATCGTACCGGCGTGCGGTCGCGTATCGCTACTGCGTGATGCACGTTAAAGACCCCAGGCTAACGGTTGTAGTGCACTGACTAAATTGCTCATCTACAGCTGGGAGACAAGTCGCCCGTTGAGGCTAAGTTCTAGGCTGTATAAACATACACACAACCCATTTTCTTCTTTCTTTAGCGCGTCCGCTTTGACCTTGAGCGCATGCTACCGTGACGAAGCATCTGCGTTGCTGCGCTTTGTGCTTTATTTCTAATAACGTGCTTTTTTTATCTTTGGGCACGCTGTTGGCTTTTTGCGTAATAAAGCAAGTAATGCTTTCGCCTTGAAAAAAATCAAAATCCTTCTTTTTTTTTCTTTTTTTTTTTTTTGAGGGCGGGGGGGGGGGGCATTTGGTCCGGAAGGATATTGTCGGCGATTTTGGAAGTTTTGCCGATTGTCAAAGAGTCGCGACTTTCATAGCATAATCTGCTTTACCCTCAAATAATATAGTTTTAGAGGAATTTCTCACATTAGCTAGAATGTTTTCATTGATATATACTTTTTGCTTTTTGTATTTTATGCAGAGCGCAAGTTCGTCTGCTTCTTTTGCAGGGGTTGTGGTGACGTCAGAATGACGTCGAGCTCTGATTGGCTCTGACTGGAGGATAGTGGGTAGCCCTCAAAGCAAGCTCGCCTTGAGGTCTACCCACTATCCTTCAATCAGAGCCAATCGAGAGCTCGGCGTGTTTCTGACGTCACCACCACCCCTGCAAAAGAAGCAGACGAACTTATGCTCCGCATAGGTTGTTAATTAAAAATGCTGCAATTTGTACCAGTGATGATAATAACCACACCTTTGATTGTCATACTTGTTCGCGCGTTTGAAATTAGACCATTAGGAAAAAAAATTGTATTAGAGCTTGAAAAATTGCGTATTGAGATATCTTATTTTTATAATTAATATTATTATTGCAAATTGCGGCAAGGTGTGATTAACCCCAATAAACGCCACGTTCCCAAAAAATATGCCATTTAAACATAGTTTTATATCCAGAAAGGTATCATTTTGTTTTCTCTTTAGCATATGAAAACTGACGTCGTTATCCAAGGTATACAAACAGTCAAACATTGGATGCAATATGAAGACCTGTGCGTCACGCGTTGCTTCAACAAACAAAAACTTGAGCTGTCTTACTCGGATTCCGTCATTGGGATCTTGTAGTGAGATAGTTTTTTTTTAATTTATAGGTTTTGTGTACACATTAAAAAGTTGTATATATTAAGGCGAAAGCCGTATATGTCTCATCGTTCAGTCGCCCTTCAAAGTCCTTGAGCGAAAACACGTCGGCGACACGAAAGGTATACTGAAACGGCGCCAAAAGTCCATCATCAAAGAGCGCGCTGTCTTTGGAGAGCTCGCCATCACCGGAACCACAGCCGACGCCACGATTCCAAGCGAGCCAATGAAACGGCGCAAAAGTGCATCGTCAGAGAGCTCGGTGTCTTCGGAGGTTCGTTATCACATTTACATCGGCGGTTGGGCTGTCGCCTTCAAGTCGTCTTAGGGATAACATAAAAGACCCGGTAAATTTTTTTTGTTATTTTTGTGATAAGAATAATATTAAAGCAAATAATCGTCTAAATATCCAAAAACCCATTAGAAGGCCCGTGGTTCATTATTTCCCATGACAATTATCTGAGCGAGAAAAGGCAACGAGAACGCACTAATATCAGCACTGATTTTTTTTTTTTAGCAAATACAATATTTTATGTATTTTATGCAATATTCTACGCACAATATATTTGCGCCGGTTCAGAGCTCGCCGCTCCTCGCCGCTGAAGAGAGGAGCCAATGAAGGTGGCGTAGATAGTGACGTTGCGATGCCATGGCATCGCTCAAGCCGGTCCTCCACGCGTCTTTCACGTTCCGAAGGGACGTAACGTCGTTTCGCTTCGTCTCCTGTCCCGGTGCCCTCCACAACGGAGCGGTTCCTTGAAACTGTGCAACTGTTTCCCTTTTTATATGACAAGACGCAGCCACACTACCTAGATAAGGACGCTAAGAACAAACGCTAGGAAATTATAGTAGAGGAATTCGGAATTACAAGTGAGTTTCTCCGCGGCACTTGTTGCATTGTTACGTCTGCCCTTCTAAAAACCGTGGTAACGACGATGGTTGCGTCGTTGCATTTTGTACAGATGTCGATACTCTCGAAAGTAGCCTTCATCTCTGGCGCGCCGGTGGGGCAGCGAAGACACTGACCTGTCCTTCGGTGTTTTCGGTAGAAACAACTCGGCCGGACCCAAAACCTGCGCCTCCTTCCCTTCAGAGCGCGGCGACGTCGCAAGATCAACGAGCAGGCTAGGATAATCGCATTCACGCTGATCACCAGGTCATCATGGACACCTACCGTGTAGGCAGCGAGTGCGGTTTCGATGCTGATAATATGCGAAAGGTGAGAGCCGAAACGGAAGAATCTAAGAGCAGACGACGATACAGCGTAAAATCCGACGGGAGGCTCGCGCGCGATCGCGAGAACCAGTGCTGATATGTGACGCCCGAAAAACGGAGGCCAATGTGGACTCCTCGCGTTGGGACGCCAAACGGCGGTGACGCTCAGCGTCGCCGACCGGCGGCGCCGTTCATGCTAGTGTGGTCAGGCCTTTAGGCACCCGTTTTCAGCTTGAGCGGCGTCGGCGTCGCCGTCACCGTCGGCGTCGGCGTAACCGCGCGGTGCATTCTGGGTAAATTTCCCTGCATTAGCGGAAAAATTCCCCACTAAATTTAGCGGAAAAATATCCGGGCCAAATTTAGCGGAAAGCTTCCCCGCCAAATTTAGCGGAAAACATTGCTCCGCTAAATTTAGCGGGAAAACTTTCCCCACTAAATTTAGCGGAAAACGTTTCACGGCCAAATTTAGCGGAAAAAATTTCCCCGCTAAAGTTAGCGGAAAAGTTTCCCCTAAATGGGAGGTGAGCAGGAGAGGAGGAGGGCAGCCTTCTCCCCGTACCTTCCCTTCCTCCTCCCTCAAGAACTGCGCTCTAATTCGTCGTTACAGGGAATTGTCAACGTCTTTCATTTTTTTCTTTTTTTATAGCTTTTGTGAAGTAAAGTGAAAATCTACTTCATAAAAATATTTAAAAAAACCGAACAAAACAAACCGAGGAATCTCGTAGCCCCGGACTAAATAAATTGAAAAAGCGGAATTGTGCTAATCGAAAAGAAAAATAATTTGAAAAAGATGCAAATAAGTTGTTTGTTGTTGTTGTTTTGGAAAAGATAGAGGTTGATAAATTAGCTATATGAAAATTTATTTTGCTAAAATTTAGTCTACCTGATATAAAAAAAAAAATTTAATTTGAGAAAATGTAAAGTGCAGTTCAGAGCTCGACTAACCATTTGTTTATGTGAATGAAATTGTGTAAAAATGCCAAATCAGTACACGCATTGCTTTTATATTTGTAAGAATTGTTCGAGTCCTGTGTTCTTGTTGATGTGCCGCTGAGTTATGTTGACAGGCTTGCTTGGGAGAGCTAGGAGTAATCACACGAGCAGCTCCTGAGTGCTTTCCGTCTGCCAGATCTTGCAAAGAACGCCGGATGAAGAGCACCGCAAAGCTTAAAAACAACAACAAAAAAAACTGAAAATACGTGTTACAATGCAGGCTGGCGGTTACAAGTTTAATATGTACACATTATCCCGAGACAGGGCCCAAAAAAAAGTATATAAAATGAGAGAGAACAAGAGATTGTGGAATATACGACGTCTCCTAAAAAATATCAACCACCGAAAAAAAAATATATATACTTTTTGGCGCGCAGCAGTCTCGGGTTAGTCACATCACGTAAACTTGAAAACCATCAGATTATACCCTAGTTTGCGGAAAACACACATGGTTCACGAAAACCTAACCTGGAGGACAAAATTCGCGCCGCCGGGGAAGTTCGTTGGCTGTTAATCGCATGCTCGCTGCGTGGAGTCGAGCCTTCACGTGTCTAAAATGAGTCGGTACATCCGCCGTCCCACTGCTCATAGATTATACATAAGACGTGGCGTTTGATGCAGACATAACGGCAGGGTCGTTCCACGGACAGACCTCAAGCCTGCTCGAAGAACGCTGACACATGTAGGCTTCAAACATGCTTGCAGACAGTTTTTTTGTTACTCATGTAAAGCCGGGGTCACACTACTTATGCATTACACAAAAAGACCGCCTGCATGCAGATTCAAATGCAAGTCACCACGAAATCTGTGCTTCGCATGCCGCATGGCAATGTGTTCAAGGAGAAAACTTGGCCGGCGACATTTGAACCACGGTTATTGCGGTGACTCGTGTTGGCACACAGTGTTTTGTATGATGTATAATGCCCGAGTCCCACTAGAGCGAACAAATTACACCATCTTCCCGAGGGGAACCATGGGGTGATGCGGAGACATCGTGTTGGTTCCGAGGAAAGAGTCAGTTGCGTGCTGACGTCGAGAGATGGCGCCACCGACTGCCCTAGCGTGACCCCCTACGCGAGTCCCTCGTCGCGGCTCGCGGCAGAGAAACTTGGAACGCTCGCCGCTCGCCGTTTATATTTTTTTTCACACTTGAAGGAGAGGAGACTAGAGGAGGAGAGTTGCGCGTGCGCGCGCGTGTGTGAGTGCAAGCGAACGAACGCGCAGATGCACTGCTGGCTAAGAGAGAGAGAGCGGAGAGAGTAACGCGCAGCTGTTGGAGAGAGGGAAGGAGGAGAGTTGCGCGTGCGTAGTGCGAGTGCGTACTACGACGCCGCGGGACATAGACTCGAGCAAGAGATGCTCCGCATCTAAAACAAAAACAAAGGATAGCGACAAGCCTCAAATCAGAGTCTGTTCGGATTTAAGCAGGTTTGTAGGATAAGGGAGGCTATGCTCAAACACGAGCATCACGCACGCGAGGTATATTTGGCAGGCCTTGCAATCACTCGTAAGCTTACTTACGAGCGCCGAACGACTATAAATGCCTGCAGAAAGCACCTCTCGCGAGCACGCTGAATGAGAATCTGAGTGCTTGTCGCCCTAGTGAAAAAGTCATTTGCATGAGAATTTTCTCACGTCAATAAACTACATATGCGAATCATACAGTGTATATATTAGAACATATAAGAACCATATAAGAACTATATAGAATTATAGAAGAATTATAAGAATAATATAAGATATATAAGAGGCCATATAAGAAACTTTTCACAAGTTTCTTATATGGGGTGCTTGTATGTTCTTATATATCTTATATAGTTCTTAAAATAGTTCTTATATGGTTCTTATTTGGTTCTTGTAATGTTCTTATTTATCTTGTACGATTCAAATGTGTTTATTGGACACGAGAGAATTTCTCATACAAATAAGAATTTCAATAGGGCGTTGTCGTTTGTTTCTGTTCGTCGATCTACTGGTACTCGGGCATAAGCAGTGTTGATCATTATGTTAAAATCCTAAGACTGGGAACAAACTTGAAAGAAAAAAGTGTAAGAAGACACAGGAATAATGAGACAGACAAACGTTTGTCTGTCCTTTTGTTTCAGTGTCTTCTTACACCTTTTCTTTCAAGTTTTCTCCCAGTCTCAGGATTTAAACATCATGATCAGCATACACTACCTCGCCTGCACATTGACAACTTTTTTAGATAAGCAGTGTGACCCCGGCTTAAAGGGGCGGTGAAACAATATTTCATAGAAATGTTTTTCACTTTACACGAGCTTACTGGCACTAGTGGGACTCAAGGATGCTCGCACGCAACGCCACTGGCCAAGAAACTTCTTTGTTGTGGTGTAATTTTAAGGACAAAAGCGAGCGTTTTCATTCAATCTCTTTTGCAAAACTTGATGACGTAGCTGGGCGGTCGCAGTACCGCCCAGTGACGATATTTGAAAACGGCTCATAGATTGGACCAGAAATTCGCGTGGGCACTCGATTTGGGCTTCGTGATAATCGATAGGTCGAGAAACCTTGCGGGGAGTGGCCCGTGTCCAATCGCTGCAATGACGACAATAGCCGAATCTATAACAATGTCTAGAACTCAGCGCGTGTCCTGTGCCTTCCCAACTCCAGCGAGTGGCTACGATCAACATTGGCGCATATAATCGGCTCCAGATCACGTAGCCGCTTGTTCTGGCATCGAGTTGATAATGTTTTCTGCTACTTCGATTGTGTGTGGTGAAAAACGAACGGGTGTTTCACAGGTCATTCACGTCAGGGATCCGTTCTAAGCGATATTTGCGCAAAGTACAAAAATCGTTGCATCGCCCCAATGACGAGACCATCAAGCAAAGAGTAAACTCTCCCCAGACAGCGCGAGCAGACTGTCTTTTGTATGATGTGTTATCAGTGTGACCGCATCATAAAGTTTCAGTGCAACGTTACTTGATGTCTCTTTAATCTTGCATCATGTAAGAGAAATAACCCGATCACGCGATAGTTCAACGTTTGTCCGAATTCAAACGAATCGCAAGGAAGAAAGAAGAGAGATTATATTAAATGCAAACACAGGAGCCTCATCAAGTTAACACGGAGCTCAGCGAATGATTAGTTCGGCTACGCATCAGAAACTTTATTAAGGCACACGCTGTCATCTTGAACTTGTCTGTCTGGTTTGATTACTTTAAATTTAATCGCGCTTACAAACCTGTAAAATTGTGTTGCGTGTATGTTTAGACAGCGGGAAGTTCGCCACAATGGGCGCCTGGTGTCTCGGCTGCAGATGCAAAATTTGGCCAGTGTAGTAACGCAACTAAACATGCAGTTTTTAACGTGCGTCATGACAATATGAGATATCGCACGTTTTAACGTGCGATATGGCAATCAGCACTTGTCGCAGGTATCCACCATGTTCGTCCAGATGAAAACAGGCCGAGGTGGTGACGGAACCCAGATCCCTGATCTAGTGAAAACTATTGTTGTACCGTTTGGCAACATTATATTTTATGTTTGTCGGCGGACAAAAATGAAATGCTCTTGTCAGCGGGACTAGGACACTACAAGTCGTAAG
>JAZHYW010026407.1:0-17298 GCA_037355805.1 Ixodes ricinus | reverse complement strand
GCTGTTGAACTACATGTTGCACGAAGTTTCGAAACTCCAGTGATGGGGGAGCAGGAGGGGTCGAAGAAAATTCCCTTTGATCGAGAAGCTTGGCCGGAGACCCGGCACTGTTTAAGGTCTGTTGGTCTGAGCACTAGCACTCAGAGCTGGGAAAGCGGGGGCAGCTGAGGGGGAGGGGGGGGGGGGGGAGTCTCCGGGTAACAAATTGTTCGGCGAGCTTTCCGACATAGGTGGCTAGTCTGTCCCAGTAATAAGTTTTCCTGATTGGCGTCATTGTAGAGGCTTGTCTTTTCAAGTGTCCAGGCCATACTCCGCAGGTAAGAGAACTCCGCATTTCGAGTTCCGCCAATGGTGGGTATTCCCTCTGGTGCTCTGGAGCGGACCCTGGGCCGATCATATACGGTGTTTGCTTGTGTCCGGGGTCCTCGGGCTTCGTATGTGGTCTCAAGGTGTGCCAAGAGACGCAGGGACGTTTCAGAAACCAAACCTGGGCTGTTTTGTTTCACATATGGCGGGCGATGTACTGGTGCTTGTCTCCTGTGTAGCCTGCTATTCACTGGCAGTCTTGTTCGTTGGCTCCTTTGCTGCCGTAACCCTAAAAAACGGTTTGCCACAACCCTCAGCCAGATTTTCACTACCTGCACAGCTTGTGACGAATAGTGAAGGCCATCCTTCTCGAATGCAGTCGTGTCTTCGAGGTCTCGCGTAATGTCGAGAAAGCGGTGCTTGGATGTTCTTCCAGAGGTTCTTTAGTTTGGAATTCAGCATCAAGGTCAGAGCCTCAAGCGCTTTTCCTCTGCTTCGGATGTCTGGAACTGAGCAGATGGCTAAGGCGTCCTTTCGCTTTGTCCACCTCATCCGTAAGAATTCTACTATAGCATCCGGTTCATCACCTTGTAGAATATTCTTCACACCGGCATGCATAATATACATTCGTGGTACATGTCTTGCTCTCTCCTCGTATGTGTCAATCAAGTTGTGAATCTCTTCTACTGTTGCTTCTTTGTTTAATAATGGCAATCACCAACTTCCTCAGAAAGAGCTCCTGAAAAAGGGTCACATTGCTGTCTCCGGCAACAATAACTTCTCGGCGAACTTCCGTTGGAGGTTAAATGGATTCCTCTGGATCAGTCTGCTCCGTAATGCCACTCGAAGTCTGTGTGATGCGACACGCATTGAACCGCCTTCGGTCGATTGAGGCGAGTGATTGTGCCCAGCTTCGTTCTCTTCACCTGCTTTAGTTTCAGTGGATACCTTCCTGGTTGAGGTGATCTGACTCTGCGTTCTCTTGGGCAGTGTGTAAGGGCGATTTCTGGAAGCAGACCTACGTTCTTGACATATTTTTCCCATGTCCCGTTCTTCGACATGCTGTAATGGCTGTGCAATTGTCACGCCCTTGTCCTCGAATAAGTTCTCGAGAGGTATGGACTCCTTGCACGGCAATCGAGATAAAGCCTACCAGTGGTCTTCGGAAGATTCCGGCGGCGGCACGCGCAAGTCGTCAACTGCACAGCAGTTGACGAACTTTGGAGGCAGTTGGACAGAGACAGCGCCCTCTTTGAAAAGCTTTATTAAAGAATAGAAGTGTTTCGACGCGCTGACCCTAGATGGCGCTTCCAACGACGGGACGCTAAAGCCCCTTCATGTTTTAAAAGTAGCGTATGGTGCGTCGATGGACAAGGCACGTGCATCGTGCAGCATTTGGAAAGACCATGGCTGAACAGTGCAGCACTGAGCTAGATTTCAGACGCCATATCTCGTCCCAGAAGTAGCGCGCGGCACGTGTCTCGAGCATTTCCACAACAGTGAATGGCGCCACTTTTCCCAGGATAGAAGGCTTTACGGGACGCGAACTGAGTGATGATTGGGGGAGGGCTTTACGGGACGCGAACTGAAGTGAGTGATTGGGGGAGGGCTTTACGGGACGCGAACTGAAGTGAGTAGATTGGGGGAGGGTAAGGTTGCCACTGATCTCTATTGTAGTGCGTAGGCTGGATCGCGAGATCGCGGATCGCTGAGCTTGTTCGGTGGCACCACTGGCTGGCCATTACTCTGCCACCATGATGTCAAGTAATGGCCGCCAGTGCTGCCACCGACAGCGCTTTCGCGTGCATTGCCTGCAGGCAATGTACGCAAGTCTATGGGAGAAAGACGCACAAGTAGGAATATTGAAGTTTGTACGCTGTGCTTGAAGTCGATTATTTTATATGTGCTGCTATCATTATGTCGGGTGTTTGGAGATCTACGCAGTATTTGTCAAGCGTTCTAATGCCGATTAAAAAAATCAAACGTACCGGAGCACCCACGGCCGTGCTAATAAGCTTGCTCTTGTAGTGGAGTAAACAAAGGAACTTTCCGTCAATAAGACCTTCCTCGGGGAAGCCCACAAGTTGAGGAATGTCGACAAAGTTCCATGGTTGACAGCGGCTTTCCGGGAGTGAGTGAATTCCGCGTAGCAAAGCCTTCAAGCCTTGTTGTCTGCTAAGCCCAACTCATAGAAACCACCACCGACTCCCCGGTAACTCAAGGGTAACTCTCGTCTCATTGAGCTGCACTACATTTTTCACCCAGCGGAGTCACTCTCGACCACAATACATTTATTTATAAGAAATGTGAGGGATGTCTGTTTTAATGTTTGTGCACAAGCTATTGGACAGGCTTCCCGAAAAGCAGCCAAAATGTTTCAGTTCCGACAGCAGCATAGAAACGGGGGAAACGGCGCTTTTTCTCGTCTTTCCCCAAGAGTCCCATGCATTACCTGGTGTCAACTGATGACTGCCGGTGGTGCCATTCTACCCCAGCAAGACAAGCCTCGATCCGCGATCCAGCCTAATACAATAAAGATCAGTTATACCCCTTGCCGCTGGAGTTCCACAACTGAAGTAATCTAGTAATGTTGGCTCATCCCGAGTCAGACTACGTCATGATTGCGCCGGATGTCACATGCTGCTTTCAGAGCGCTTGCCAGCGCAGCGTGGGCCCTTTATGAGGAAAAATACAGCCGTCAGGCTGAAAATACAAACGTGCTATTGTCATTTACGGATATTGTGGATTATCTTCAGCCTGTTTCTGAACACGGCGGGTATATTTCAAAGTTTGTTAAAGTATCCTTTGAATGGTGCCGTGCCGCGAAAGGCGCCATAGCAGCGGTACGGTAAGTACCGCAGCTATGGCCCCTTTCGCGACACGGCACCACAGCCTTTCGCGACAGGGCGACACGACGCGGCCCTTGGCTTCGAAGACCACGTTAAATACCCGTAAATAATAATAATAATAATAATATAATTAAAGAGTTTATTTCCATCTAACGTTGATGGTGGCGATCAAGGAAAAAAGCTGTTTGGCACAGCTTAACTAGTCCCTGAGCGCCTACAAGGCACAGTAGCAACAAATCGAAAAAAAAAACTTTTAGTTTTTCCATTCTGGTGAAGAAGGAAGACCATCGAAGCTGTACTATGATAGGACGACCTCAAGCACGACTTTTTGGACGACCTCAAGGACGACGCCTAGAGAACGACGTCTGGGACGACTTCAAGGACGATTTATGGGACAACCTCAGGGACGACATCTAGGACGACCTCAAGGACGACCTCAAGGTCGACTTCTAGGACGCCCTCGAGGACAATGCCTAGGACGACCGCAAGGACGACTTCTAGGACGACCTCTAGGACGACCTCAAGAATGACTTCTATGACTACCTCTCGGACAACCTCAGGGACAACCTCGAGGACGACCTCAAGGAAGACGTCTAGGACGACCTCAAGGACGACTTCTAGGACAGCCTCAAGGACGACATCTAGGACGCCTAGAGAAATTCAGCCTCTCCACTCTGGTGAAAACCAGAGTGGAAATGCTGGAAAGGTTGCCGCCATCTATGAGCGAGGCCGGCAAGCCGGTTGTCTGGTTGCCGCCGTCGCTTATAGATGGCGGTAGCTGTCCAGAGTTTTGTGTCGACATTTGTTCGGTAGTGGACACGATCCTCAGGACTCTAGCTCTTAACAGCTCCGCTGTAAAAAAATCAATTATACATTTTATTTTATATCGGTTCTAACAGAAAAGTGACCTATTTGTAAACATGTGGGTACTTACTGTATGCGGGTACTTACCGTAGTCGTCGAAGCCAAGGGCCGCAGCTATCTCACGGAAGGCCTTGTCCTTCGCGTGCTTTTTATTTTTTATGATACATAGAGTGTTTTACTTCCCACAAGAAACTGCTATCGTCTACCATCTGCACGAGGAGGTATTCTAGCTAATAGTTAAAATCAGGAGCACGGCGGCCAAGGGCGCTCAGCATGAACGAGGTCATGGGACACAATGGGGTGCATCTCAAAACGTCCCATTGGCATTTGAACCTTTCACATTTCGTCCCATTCTCATTTGGTCCTTTTCGTTTGAACCTTCTCATAAGTTCCGAATCGTGTTTTTCGCAACTGGGCCCATTTTCATTTTGCCCGTTATCTGCAGACGTCCCATTCGCATTTTGACCGTGCGCATTTCGTCCCATTGTCATTTGGTCCGCCTCGTTTGAACCTTCTCATAAGATCCAAATTGTATTTTTCGAAACTGGACCCATTCTCATTTCGGCCGTTCGCGCTACGACCGAATGGCACTAGTTCGGCATGCTTCTAACGTCGTTATGCCTTCGCGGCTATGTTGAAGAGCCTTACCTTGCTTGGTACCCTAACATACCACCAGATATATGTTATGTATAGAGGTACGCACTGAGAATCGAACGATGACGCCTTCTTCCCTTCCTCAAAGCAAACGAAAAAAAAGAAGCGATGAACATTTAATTTGGAAATTTTGTTTCAACAGAAATAGCATACGTAATAGCAGTGGTTCTCAACCATTGATGTTTCGCGGACCCCTTGTAGAAAGGCGGAGATGATAGAGGACCCCATTCGGCGTGAGGGGAATAGAAAGGTATAGGTTATCATGATAATGATTTAATAAATAAATGTAACATATTGCTAGTGTGAAGTAGACTTATCTCATTGACATACACACGAGAGTACTCACCCAAAAATTGGAACGTTTCTTATCAACGTGAAGAAAGACAACTAATATTGCCGTGCTTGACTGATGACACAAGGCTTCGCGGAACCCTAGGATGCCTTCGCAGTTCGCTGACCCCCATTTGTGAACCCTGCATTATAGAAATGGTGGCACTGTCCCAAGTCGAGAGACCTCAAACAGCGTGACATTTCCGAATACGATCTGGTAAATAGTTGGTCTGTTTTATTGTCAGCTAGTAGCTTTTCACGACGACCTCAAAGCATTGCTAAAATCCTTAGCAGAGAGAGTATGCCTGTAGCGTGGCACACACACACGCACAAAATATATCAATGTATTTATTAACATTACCCTAAAAACGATTTTGGTATGGAAAGAGTTAGGTGTGACTGGTCAAGACGAGATATTTTTGAGAATGACTGTTTTGAAAAGGGCCAAAGTGAGAAGGGCGAAACGAGAACTGGCCCAAATCAAGGAGGCTTGGAATGCGAAAGAGGAAACGGAAAATGGCCAAATGCGGCGGGTCAAAGCGAGAAGATCTTTTTGAGAATGGTTGTTTTGAGAAGGGCCAAGTGAGAAGGGCGAAACGAGAACGGACTCAAATCAGGAGGGTTGAATTGCGAAGGACGAAACGGGAAAGGACCAAATGCGACAGGTCCAAGAGAGAATATCTTTTTGAGAATGGTTGTTTTGAGAAGGGCCAAGTGAGAAGGGCGATACGAGAACGGGCTCAAATGATAACCACCCGACACAATGAATTATTGGTGTTTATATTGGTATCCATGCTCATGTTGGTCATGCCGGAAGTAAAAACGAGGATAAATATTGACACAAAGTGTTCATTTGAAACCTATGTAGTTTAGAAAACTACGCAAAGGACACAAATGGCTAACCACTCTAATTAAATTAAATCAAGAGAATTCGAATTTGAGAATGATGAACCCGCCGCAAAAGCATAGTCGGGGCAGCCAGGACTCCAACCACGGGTCCAGTGTGCTAGAACCGTGCTCTTTCGGGGGTTTGTCTTATGTATGCAACAATTCGGAATGTATCCCATCAGAGGTGTTCTGGACGAAAACATGCCGGTGTGAAGTGCACGAGCGGCACGTTTGTGGCACATGGTGCGTGACAAAAGTTACCTTATTTTCGCCGTGTTTGTCGGCGGCTGTCTGGCCCATCTAGCGAAACGGGAGAACTGCGTCACCCTACTCCGTTTGTCAGTACATTTCGCGTGTTTTGTCGCGAACCTCAGTCCCACCGGCAGAACAGTTGCCGTGTCTGTAATCTTTGGAGTAATGTCCGTTAGGTGGGACGGGGGACTCCGGCAAACGCGTTGTCTGTAGGTGTCGTATGTTGCTCGTCCACGTTCGTTGCTGTTAGTTGTTGCTTTTGGTCGCTCTAGTGGGACTATGCTCACCTGGTGAACCAGAGGTAGCCTTCTGCGTATGTGCAGTGTACACAACTTTCACGTCATCAAACCTGCTTGTTTATCAACATTGAGTTCGTGAATAGAAACATCTGAGCAGCCGATAATTAGGTTTTTTAAGGTGCAAGGTTTCTGTGCGTGTGCAGTTTTCAAAGATTAGAAACTTTCTTGTATTTTCCATTAACGATGAACTACTGTTAATGAAAGTATGAGATCAATGACTGGAGGAATCTTACGAGATATTCATCCCATCGTTGCTTGAGTCCGTCTACCACGCCCAGCAGGCTCAACATTTTCACACTGCAGTTCTTGAAGACTGGACAAAGATTTAGTTCAGTCGATATATTAGTAGACGTGACTACTGTACATGAAGCACAGTGCTGAGTTGGGCAAGTTGATATTGCATTTTAAGAGGGTAAAAACAGCGCAAAAAGACACGTACAGGGAAGATGTATACAGTCAGGCAAACACCACCACCACCACCACCACCACGGAGCGCTGACTTTCCACTGTTTAATTTCTGAAAAAATACGCCCATCGTTGTGCCCACATACATTAAATAAATTACATCATGTACGTCACACCATATCAACTAACCATTGTGTCGAAAACTGCTGATGAACGCAAGTTCACAGTCAAATAAGCAAATATAGGGAGTTAAGCTGATACACATATCTTTGGACGTTGCTTTGCCAAAATCTTAGTATTTATTAGCACAAAAGTGTACCCGCACCCATCACAGTGCAGCCGCGTCTCCGAGGCCGCCTAAAAACGCCGCGGCGATTTGCTTCCATCTACGTCGCTTTGCAAACGACTGGCACGGGCCGTCTTTTACCAACTATGACAGTTGTGTTGACTTCGGAGGAACGAGCTGGGAGCATGCTCCGGAAGAGTGCGCGAAGTGAAGGTGTCAAGGTTTTGGGTGTCGCGAACTTTTGTCGAACCGAATTTTTAGGTCGAATTTTCGGGGTTCGAACCTTCGACTTTTAACCAGATTCGACTGGTTCGACTCTGTGGACAGTGTGGTCCGCAGAGTCGATACAAGCATGTCTAGGTTTGGAAAAACAAATTTTTATGCAAAGGGTTATTTTGACTTTATGAATGGTTGCAATTAAAATAAACAAATTCTAATCATTGAAGAAGCTAATAACTTAATTTTTCTACTATATTAACTGAAATAACCAATCAGTGCTGCCCTTCATTCATCCCGTAGCCTTTACCATCCAATACGAAGCCAACTGGTCAGCCTGTCGCGCATGCGCATAGCAGTCGAACCATTGTCGAACTTTTCACAAGAAGTTTGAAAAAGTCCAACCTGGTCGACCTCGAACCTCGACCGGTTCGCGACACCCCTAGTCAAAGTAACAAAATAGGTCTATTTTGACGAAAACCAGACATGACGTCACAGACGTCAAACTACTATGACTCTTCCCCGTATCGACCTCCGAAAAAGGCGTCCCAGGGCAGCCAGGCGGCAGCCATTGATGATGCAATGGCCATGTGGCTTGTCACTTTCCTTCGCGTTTGAATCCTTTTGGAAGCGTTTATATTTTCATTTTGGTTTTACTGCGATTGAAATAGACATGTAGCACGTGCTAAAAACGTTTGCAAAGACCAGAAAGGTTTCTTTTTACTCTTTAAAACTGGGGTGCACAACTCAAAAATAACGCGGGCCAAAAATTGTTTATTGGAAACTGCGCGGGCCGCACCTAGTGTGACAAGTTACACCTTTTTGCTGCAGACAGGTTTTCAATATCCGGCATCATCGCACTGGTGGCCGCCTTCAGCACATCTCGGAGTGTCATGTCCGTCATAGAAGATCGAAGACGGTTCTTGTTGAGGGTCATCAGTGAGAACGTCTGCTCACAGACATACGTGCTCCCAAAAAGTGATGCAAGCTTCAATGCGTGGTCCACAAGGTTTCCGTACTTGCTCCTGTCAAGGCTTCTGTAGAAGTCAAGCAGCTGAGACTCACGATGCATACTCTTCAGTTCTGGCTGCAGCGTCGGACCTGTGTCTTTCGGTGCGACAGAAACCAGATCGCGGAACAAATCGTAGTTACTTTTCTCAATTTCGAATGCCTTGAATCTTTGCTGGAACTCGGAGAGCAGGTACTCAACCTGTGGAGCGTACGTCGCAGCTACAGGGTTGCCAGGTTGGGCTATTAATAGCCAAATTGGGCTACTTTGTCATGCGTTTGGCGTCGAAATTTGGCGGTTGGCTATTTTCTGGCTATTTCAAATCCTAACGCGGCACTTTTTTTTCTTTGCTTGGTTTAGAATAGATGTACAAAAGAAACTTCAGCAGGGACAGAAAGCGACAGTCCACCCTTTTTGAATTTGCTCTCTCAGGGATTTTCTGCGTGAAGATTCGTGGGCGTGATACCAGAACCTATTAGCTCAAGTGAGATACCGTGACCTAGATTCATCTCCGGCGATATCGCTTTTAAATTGTGGCTTATTTCATGCTCCCAAGTTCTTTCTGCTTCCTACTGGCGTCTCTTATTTCCTCAAGTTTCCCACCATCCTTCTACAGGAGGCACCTCATCTGAGGAAAAATGATACTAAAGGCAGCTCAAGACATCCTGCAGAATTTGATGTCGCCCGGTAACGCGTGCTGTACCAGATATAGCAAAGGAGGCTTTTCCGCAAAACATGGAAGTTTCTTACAGCACAATGAGCCATAACAAAAGACAACAAATTTGGGACAATAAATATAGTGAACATGGTCAAGATCGATGCGCAGGAGCAGCCCTGTTTCCGTTGCTATCCGAGCTTGCCATCGCGCTCCCGACACTGCCCATGTCGAATGCCGTCGGGGAGAGGGTATTCAGTCACGTGTCTCTCACAAAGTCAGGCCTAACGAAGAACGTGTCCCTTCCAACTCTTCAAAACGTCCCCTATGTAAATTTTGGTTTCCTTGGGAAGAATGAGTGCTGTAAGGACATCAACCCTATACTGTAGTTTTTGCCCGTTTTAACACGGAATACATGTATGAGGCGAGTAAGCCGTGCACGAGCGAGTGCTTCATGACTATGTGACTGTAAAAACGCGCGGGGAAAAGTTTTGCATTTTTATGCTTGACATAAAACGTTCAATACATTTTAACATGTCTTAGTTCTTGCAAACTTCGAAGTTTTCGTTCACACCACGGATGAAAACAAGCAGCTGCGCTGTGTCTTTGATGTCTGTGCTCTCATCCAAAGCAAGAGAGTAGTAGACAAAATGACTGCAACTCCTCTCCAGCTGTCTTGATAGGTCGTCGGCAATGTCATGCACACGTCGTTGTACTGTCATTCTTGATAGGCTCAGGTTTTGGAAAACCAACTTCTTGTCCGGGCACATCTCCTCAGAAGCAATCATAAGACATTCCTTGATGAAGTCGCCATCAGAAAACGAACGACCTGAACGAGCGGTCTGTCGAGATATCTGAAAAAACGCCCGCGTGGCTGCTTCAGATGTGTTCTTTGCTTTCGTAAAAATGCTTTGCTCAGCAAGCAAATTCCGTTTTAAGTCCTCGGACTTTGTTTTTCTCTCCGAATCCGAAAGAGCGCTGAAGTCGCGGGTATGTTTGGTCTCGTAGTGGCGTCGAACGTTGTATTCTTTAGGAGCCGCGAGAGATTCTCGACACACAAGACATAAGCACTTCGATGCGTTCTCAATGAAAAAGTACCTCCATGTCCACTCCTGGTTGAATTTCCGGCCCTCCTGGTCGATTTTTCTCTTCTTTGGAAGTGCACTCATATTCCAAGCGTGACACGACTAGCTTTTCTCTATCTGCAACAAGCTGTCACTGATCATGTCCCAACAGGAGGGAGAGGGCTGTAGCCTCCGTGGAGAGAGGGAGGAGGAAACGGGATGAAGAAGAACTGGAACAATAATAGGGAGAGACGCTGTTAGGGGTCATAACAACGCACTGGATGGCTGTACAGGCTTTTGTATTGTTGTTTTCTATGGGTCTAGCGGAGAGGGAATATTTGAACTGAGGACGCGGAGTTTCCCCCCAGAAAAGAGGACTCTGAGAAAAGTAGGTCAACGGGTTCGAATGCTTTCTGCCAAGTCAACGGCCGCAGTGCATTGAATGACACGGTGAGCGGTTTCTGCGCTCAGCTGGGCCGCGGGACGCGGGCCACACAGAAAGTGCCCGCGGGCCGTATGTTGTGCACCCCTGCTTTAAAATATATGTTTCTCTTTAGCAAGGAACACTTGGCAACATTGTACGACCGGCAGCTTGGGGCACCAGTCGGAGTTTGCGAGACGTTCATTTCTGCGAAGTGTACCTACCGTTTTTGCCGCCTGTCTTGTGCTGCACTCGTGTTCGCGTGTTGGTGTGCAAAGTTAACGTTCGTACGCTCGACTGGACAAGTATGTGCGTGGACGTGGACTGCTCCGAGGACCGCCGTTTGAGGGTGATCGTTTGGCCGGTTCAGTGGCATGGGTTTCCCCGTTAAAGAAGCTTCGCTGCTTCGCTCCTACTGAGAACGTCTTTTTCACGGTTCGTGTGTGTTGTTGATTTTGTTGAATGATTTTGATTGAGTTGTCTTCGGTCGTGACAGCGCACTGTCACGTGCGTTGCTGTGCGTCGTTAATGGTATATCTAGCTTTAGGACTAATGGGAAAAAAATATTTTGGCATTCTACGAGTCGTTTTGAATTTTCTTATATCTTTCCCCAAAACGCCAGCGTTCATAAGTGGACTCCACAGCAATTGAGATGCGAGTTGCATGCAGTATTAATCTTGCGCCCATTTCCGTCGCGAAACGTGCGGAAGGACTGCAGCTGTCGTCGTACTCGCCGTCAATTACAGCCTTCATTCGCTGTGGGTGACAATAAAGTCAATCTGTCGCTGACGACGACCGCATTCGTTTTAAATTCTTGATTAACGTAAGCGACGAGAAAGCTGGTTCGCTGTTGCTATGCGGGGAAGCGAATACATGGATGCTGAGAACCGGCGGGAGAATTTCTTTTATTGACTGTCGCAAATAATTTCCATGTTTACCCTTGTTTTCTACTTGAAGATTTGAGGCCTTGAATAGTTTAGAAATTTTCTTGAGGAAAGGTATTGGTGCGAAAAGAGCATATTTATGCGAAATTATTCATTGGCGTAGTTATATACGTCGACAAGTTTCTGCACATACATACATAGATGTTTATTGCATAATGAACGGGTGCATGAATTATCCAGGCCCGCAAAATCACGTGGGCGGGACACTGTTGCAATGGATAGAATGTTATTACTCTTACACGAAACAAAACAAAGTACCGGCATATTTTTGGCCTAAAGAATACAACTTTGTTAAATGTGACAGAATCCAAACAGTTACAAGCTCTGTAAATTTTGAACTTTGAAAATCACAAGATGCCACATCACAACGCATCAACCTCAACAAAAAAAAAGAAACCCTAGAGGTTGCCAATTTGGTTAACCAGCAATTTTAGTGCACCAGTCTCTCAGCTCTCTCTTAATATTCCTAAGTGACTGCAAATCCAAAAGTCGATCTGGCAACATGTTATAATATTATGGAACATAAAAAAGCCGTACCCCTTTACTGTGGTTTGTTAAAACCTTTGGCAGAAAGAAAAGTT
The DNA here is from genome assembly GCA_037355805.1 of Ixodes ricinus. Classification (NCBI taxonomy): domain Eukaryota; kingdom Metazoa; phylum Arthropoda; class Arachnida; order Ixodida; family Ixodidae; genus Ixodes; species Ixodes ricinus. Next base: position 5,275 of record JAZHYW010026407.1, on the reverse strand, counting down.
CTATTTTCCTCGGGACCCTTTTCTTTTTATTAGCTGCTTAAACGTGTATTTGTAGTAGTTGTGTACTAATATGGTAGATATAAAATTTGTCAACTGGCAAGATCCGTAGCGACCGCATCTTTAGGTCAAGACCTCATCTGTAGGTCTTTAGGTTTCGAGTTGAGCAAATTTAGTTTCAAACGCAATGTTTCTTGCTTATGGAGACGGTCTGTATAAAAGACTCATGGGCAGTCAAGGGAGTTAGCGATTAGAGTGTTAAAGGCTAAACTCCATGGAGCGAATTATGCGACGAATAACTGACGACCGTCACCCGACGGCACGCTCGATTTGCGCGCGACGTAGCAGCCACTGTGCTGATTCCACGCGCAGAGCAAAAGCCGCCGGGCGAAATTCGTCGCTTTTTCGCAGCATATTCGTTCCATGGAGTCCAGCCTTTACAGTAAAGGCCGGTTCTCACATGCAGCGAAGCGCTGATGTAGCGCTGCTCATGTGTCGTCAGCTACTTTTCGTCTGCCATGAGCAACAGTTTTGACGGTGCTGTACAAAGCTGGTGAACGCTCCCGACAACATGCGCTTGGCGCGAGGTCAGCGCTATGCTTGTAGCGCTCCGCTGCATGTATGAAGAGGCCTTAAGTGTGTCACGTGTTTTCGTCATATTTGTGTGTGATCTGTGTTGAATGTATTGTATCAATTGTGCGCTGAAATTGTTTGTGTGCAAGATGCGTAATCTAATTGCGGAAGCGTTCAACTATTTGTAGTCGTTCTTTTTTAATTAGGTGGCGTTTAGCAGCACCTTGATTACTCATTTCCAGTTTCCAATTTCCAATTTTTTTTGCGCCTGCAATCTGGTCGGCAAAGAGTATAACCACACTCGTTTTTTTTACCGGAAATCATGTGACTCCATGCGTTTCCGCTTGACCATTACTACATTCGCTTACAAGGTACCTAGAAACATATGTGACAAGCAGTTACTAACTTTTATCTAGTAAATACTAGCATTTATTTTATTTTTTAAGACTGTAGTCTTTCTTCACGCGCGACAACCCCGCTGTGAATCTGCACAAGCAGAGTACGAGACGGCGCGATCTCTCTCGATTACAGCTGCCTGACTTTTCGGGAAAAACTTTTGGAGGTTCAATCTATATGTGTTCCGACTTTAAAAATCGCTCCAAGCTTGCACAAGCCCTGGTTTACAACTACTATTAAAGTACCTATTAAAAAAAAGAAACGTCTGTACAGGCGTGCCCTTCACTTAGACTCAAAACATGCCTGGACCGTTTCTCATGCTTATTCAAATATATGTAAAAAAAAAACGCCAAACAAGTATTTTTGACGAGGATGTCTCGAACATGCTTAGAACTGATGCAAAAAAAATTTGGAAAGTGATAAATCTTAAACCTTCATCAGTACTGCCAAGCAGTACCGGTGAATCACTAGTCATGGGGTCGAGTGTGCCATTAATAGTTTGAACGCTAGCTCCAGCCCGGACCCTGATGGAATATCAACCAAACTTTTGAAATTAAGCAAACACGTATCTGGGGATCTACTGGGTAGGCTCTTTCAACAATCCCTCTCCTCTGGCGAAATACCTGACGACTGGAAACCTGCCCACGCCATCTCCATCTTCAAGTCTGGTGATAAGAATTCTTTCAACAACTACAGGCCTATTTCGCTAACCTGCGTGGCATGCAAACTCATGGAACATATACTTTCATCCCAGATTATGACTCATCTATACAGTAACAACGTTATCTTTCCGAACCAGCATGGCTTCCAACGCGAGCATTCTTGTGAAACCCAGCTGTTTGAATTAATTCATGACCTTCATGTTTCTGTTCATTCCTCACGCTTTGTTGATGCTGGGTTTATTGATTTCGCGAAAGCTTTTGCCCGGGTCCCCCACAACAGATTGATATATAAACTGGGTACTATTAATATAAATGAATTGGTTACTGAATGGATAGCGAGCTTTTTATCAAATCGGTCTCAATTTGTTGTTATTAATAAACCTGTCTCCTCTCCCACAACGGTAAAATCTGGCCTCCCACATGATTCGGTTCTTGGTCCGGTATTGTTCCTTCTCTATATAAATGACCTTCCCTCTGACATTCAGTCCACCATATGTCTTTTCGCAGATGATTGCGTCATTCATCGTCCCATATCCACTCCTCTAGATGTGTGCGCACTTCAGCGCGATCTTGAAATAATCAGTCAATGGTGTATCACTTGGTCGATGCAAATCAACATTACAAAAACGAAGTATCTAACTTTCACCACCAAATTAAATGTTGATCGCCACTCGTACGCAATTGAAGAGAAATATATTCAAAATGTCACATCAATCAAATATCTCGGCGTCCACCTTTCAGCTAACCTATCATGGAACCTTTATACTGAGAATATTATCAGCAAAGCGTCTAAAACTCTAGGATTTCTTCAACGTTCATTGTTCCAGGCTAATAAAGCAACTAAACGTCTTGCGTATACCTCTCTCGCAAGATCGCAGTTGGAGTACCGCGTCCATTATTTGGCACCCTCATCAGATGCATCTAACAAATAATATTGAGGCACTTCAAAATAAAGCTGCCAGGTTCATAGCTAAGGATTACTCCCGAAATTCAAGTGTGACTAACATAAAACATTCCCTCAACCTTTCGCCACTTGATTGGCGTAGGTATATTTTCCGCATGTCCTTCTTCCACAAGCTATACCATGGTTCATCTGCTTTCAGAGATTCATACATCCAGCCTCCTCATCATGTCTCCTCCCGCGTAGATCACCCCTTCAAAGTACGCCCCATTTTTGCTCGCACCAACCTATTCAAAAACTCCCCTCTCCTCCTTGCCGTCTCCGATTGGAACAGCCTTATCCAGCGATATTATGTCGATCACCTCAGCCCAGACGTTTACCAACGCCCTAACCAATGTATAACAATGTATGTAGTTTTTTGCTTACCTAGTTTTCTGTAAGCACTTTTGTTCTGTTATTATGTGTTGCGCCAACGTCATCTCTTCGTTACTAAGTGCACTACCTTTGTTTACGATTGCCCCCCCCCAATGTAATGCCCGAAAGGGTCTTTAGGGTAAATAAATAAATAAATAAATGTGGACCAACGCTTTTTGTTGATGACTAAAGTCACTGGATCCTGGGAAACCAGCGCCAAGCGTCCCATATGGTGGTTCATGAAATGAGCAACTTCTCCTTCACGTCTCCATTTTTGGTGAGGCGATCGAAATTCCCGGTGAAAGGTTGCTGCATAAAGACATTTCTCGAATACCGAGATTTTTGTTATGCTGGTCTTAGCTAGACACGTGGTTGCTCCGTCCCAAGGTGAGGGCCACACCGGCTCACGTTCCGGATGCAGTCACTGGCAGCCAGTACCATGATACCCAACCTGCTATACGAGTGACGTCATTGTTCGAGAAAGATCGCGGCTGTTCCAGGGTAGTGCCGGGCGCTTTGTGTGGATATATTATAAAGTGTGGATATAAAGTATTAGGCTTGTTTCGGCTGCCTAGCGTGACTTTCTCTTCGACAACGTTAGCCCGCACCGGCGAACAACACGACAGTTATTCACGTACCGGTGAAACAAGCGCACATTTTTGCGCCGCTTAGTGAGATCGGTCTATTTTGCTACAATCGCCGCCATGAACATATGAACCGCGGGAAAACATACGAACTCGGTTAATAGCTCACTTTTCTTGCAATGAGGAGTTAACAATCCAGGATTGACGCTGAGCAGTCTCTTCTTGAACTCCGCGTGGCCCATGACGTCCTCGCGCCTGGGCGACGAGGCAGCTCAACAGGAGCATGAAAACGCAAACCCAGATCTTTCGAGCCCATGTCGGAGGCCAGAATCTGACTATCCCTACTATTCCGGACGGCCTGGGGCGTATGTGATCCCCCGGTCTAATACGCGTTGTTATGTTGGTGCAGGCGCGACCTCGGGACGCCGATAGATCAACGTGGCATCGGCCGTGTTTGAAGTGCAGAAGGCTGAACTGTTCCCGTATTCGGGTCGACACGTGCTGGGGCTCGAGTATTTTCAAGTCAATCTCTCCACCCGCTCCGATTCCTGCCAACGTTTTGGCTTGATTGGCTGCCAGCAGAAATCGATCGTATTTTTTTCCTTGGCAGCTGCAGAGAACTGTCTTGTATAGCGAAACATCGCCAAAGCCACACCAAGGCTTCCATGATGTGCCGTGCGATCCCTCGAACGTGGCTGAGCACACATCTGCACACGGAACGCGATAGGGCTATGATGAGTAATATATTTTCTGCTGTCTCGTATTAGGATTGTTGCTTTTTATTTTAGAGCGCAGCTCTTAGGCGCCCGTTTCCGGCAGGCGGCGTCGCCGTCGCCGTCGGCGTCGCCATCGGCGTAACCGCGCGGTGCATGATGGGTAAATTTCCCCGCTAAATTTAGCGGAAAATTTTCCCCGCTAAATCTAGCGGAAAATTTTCCCCGCTAAATCTAGCGGAAAATTTTCCCCGCTAAATCTAGCGGAAAATTTTTCACGCTAAATCTAGCGGAAAATTTTCCCCGCTAAATCTAGCGGAAAATTTTCCCCGCTAAATCTAGCGGAAAATTTTCCCCGCTATATCTAGCCGGAAAATTTTCCCCGCTAAATCTAGCGGAAAATTTTCCCCGCTAAATCTGGCGGAAAATTTTCCCCGCTAAATCTAGCGGAAAATTTTCCCCGCTAAATCTGGCGGAAAATTTTCCCCGCTAAATCTAGCGGAAAATTTTCCCGCTAAATCTAGCGGAAAATTTTCCCCGCTAAATCTAGCGGAAAATTTTTCCCCGCTAAATCTAGCGGAAAATTTTCCCCGCCTAAGTCTAGCGGAAAATTTTCCCCGCTAAATCTAGCGGAAAATTTTCCCCACTAAATCTAGCGGGAAATTTTCCCCGCTAAATTTAGCGGAAAATTTTCCCCGCTCAATCTAGCGGAAAATTTTCCCGCCGCGCATCTAGCGGAAAATTTTCCCCGACTAAATTTGGCGGAAAATTTTGCTCCGCCAAATATAGCGGAAGGCACCGTCGCCAAACTCGGCGGCAGTACCCCCGCCCCCGACCCCTCGGGGCCACGTGACCCCCCCCCCTGCCACATCCCCTCCTCCTCAAGAGCTGCGCTCTCATTCGGCGTTACGAGGTAGTTGTAAACGGCTTTCATTTTTGTTTTAAATCATCACAGTCCTCACTAATTACCCGCGGAAAAGTTCCAGGCGGGTGCAAGTATTCAATGCTCTCAAGGTCTTCCTAGACATTTCTTCG
>JAZHYW010026406.1:0-10655 GCA_037355805.1 Ixodes ricinus | reverse complement strand
GAGACAGGTATTGCTTTTCTCTCTTTCCTAGTCTTCTTCCACCGCCATTTTGTTCCTCCCCACGTTTCCCCTGTGCGCCGGAAAGTGGCCATTGTGTCCATCGGTCCCCTCCGATCCGAGGGGGAAAAATGCTAATCCCCTCCCCTCCGGGGGTTCCACAACGCTGCTCCGAACTTGTGAGAGATAAGGCGTTTGCTTCCGCGGGAGGGTTATAAGCTCCACGGATTATCGCGCCGAGAACCAAAATGGCTGCTGGTTTGTCGGCGAGCAGTGCTACAAAGGGTGGCATCACCTCAGCAAAGCGCACATGAAGGCTCCTAACTCATGGAAATCCTTTTGTTGGACCCGGCGTCAGCAGTGAAGTATACTTTGGTTCATCTTCTGTTAAACCAAAACAATTTTTTTCAATAGCGTAGCACCAGCATCAACGAGATCGCAGTCCTCCGTTGTGACTCGAGACTTGAACCTCTTGACGGTAGGTACCCTGCTTCAGCGCAATTTCAGAACGGCCGTCAGAATAAAGAGGTGCCGTCATAACAATCTCAACTTGCCAAAGAAAAAGAAAACAGGAGGAGAGTCATTATAGCGACCGTCTACCCGAGGCAAACTCACATGTTGCGTCATGCACACCTAAGATGCCGACACTCAAATTCAACGGGGCTGCCATTCCATCCAGCGCGTCGGTGGAACGTCTGTTTAGCTTGGCTGGGGGGGGGGGGACGTCTTTAGAAGGACAAAGGGGAAAACTTTCCTATCAAGAACTTTGAAAGTCAATTGCTTCTGCGAGCGAATTTCAAAATTATTTTGGTGAAAACGCAAGCCAGCACATATGCCTCGCAAATTTGTTTTAGGCTTGCGGGGGTTTTTCATGGATCAAAAACTGCTGTTCATTTTGCTCCTACAAAATATGCAAAAAAGTAACTTCGAAAGCAACTCTCAAAGCAACTCGCTACTTTTTACAGTAGTTAGCAAGTTTACTCAATTACTATTACAAAATGCAGGTTTCTGTACTCTACTCGAATCACTTTTGGCGTGGATACTCAGTAACTTAAATACCTTTTTTGAATAATTTCTACATTCATCAGGGGATATGGGCGCTTGTATTACATGCGTAGCTTATGCAGTGGCTCTAGGTTGAACAAGTTTTGGAGGTTTTATGCAGACTAATTTTCCCAATGCCTAAACCTGTAAAAGAGAAATGCTGCAGTCTTGCCTCTCCATAACGTCCTCTTGCCGCGCACTCAATGCTGTAGTCCGGAAAATGATGCTCCAACATTGTTTTCACGCAGGGAACAGCCTGGGAGGAGAATAGAGTGGGTTTCAACTTTCAAACAGCCATGGGGTTTTGTTAACGGCGGTCCCAGCTGCAAGTACCTTCGAAGAACTAAGAACTGCCGCAGACCAAGCGCGTCCTGTTCAAAATGGTGGAGGACACAGATTTTTGTAATGCTCTTTTGCCCGCTAAACGTTTTTTTCTCAATGTCAAGATGGACTTTTTGCTATATCACGCGCCTTGAAGCCTTTAGACAATAAAACATGTCCAGTATTAGGGTTGTTAGTGGGCTTTCTACGTTCAGAGCGTAGCAGATGCTACTAGAGCGAGCCACGGCGCTTTGAAGGAGCCTGCCCAGCACACGCTCTCGTGCAGTGCGAGAGTAGTTCTGAAAATAGTTAAGGTAGTTCAAGGCAGCATGTTCGCGTTGCTATTTCCAGCTAAGCTCGCTCTTAGTGCCTCGTCCCACTAGAGCGACAAACACCGATTTTTGTCCAGAAACAAGGTAAAGTTGTGTGTCGTTGAAACGGTCCCGCAGTAGCGACGAACATGACCGACCAACGCCGAAAAAGGATCGACGACAGAGCAGTTGATGTTTGTCGTCTGAGTTGTATCGCCGACCGCGCGGAGCGGTGAGTCCCACCAGCAAAACACACTCGCCGACGAATCTGTCCTCCTGGGTTGACATACATGATAGATTAAAACACGCACAAGAAAGAAGAGCAAAAAGAGGACCCACAGTGCTTTCGCGCGTGCGCTCTCTCGTGCTCCTCGTTGTTTAATTCTATTAACTAATTGCCAGCGCCATTTGAGCTAGCTTGCCGTCCGCCCGCCTTGCCGCTGCTATGGTGGCTAAACTCCCTTGAAAACATTCGCGCTTACAAATCCCGCCAACCATTGTTGTGGAAAGGTGCAACGATACGTGCCACGAGCGCGTGCTTCGCCGCCATCTCGCTTCCGAGGGCCGCTCATTTCAGTGCTGCGGTGCCATTTGCTTTCAAGGGCGCTTGAAGCACTGGGCCTCGTGGACGGGCGCTTTTGACGGTACTTGCAAGAGTAACACGAACAAATCGAGGGACTTTAGGCTCCATTAACACTGGCGTTCGAATGGTAACCGCGAAGCGTATCTGCTCGTTTTCATCATCAACTGCACTCTGAATTTGTGTATTCGCCTTTAAGGGGGATTCAACCGCTATTTATTTGTACCCTTTTCCTCATAGATGGCGCAGAATTTTTCCGGAACAAACGAGTTGCACGTCTCGCAGCTGCGCATGCAGGTCGGGCGCTCGAGGTGGGCTCGGGCCACGGGCTGTTCGCCGCCGATCTCGAGCTAGATCGTCTTCGCTCTGCGTCTGCCGCTGCAGGAAGCGGCCAACAGGCGGCGCGAGATACGAGCCAGTACATACGTTGATTACAGTGGCTTACAAAACGTAGAATAAGCTCTGATTTCCGAATGGATTCGAAGTTCCGTCCACGTTCGGAATTATCGAAAGTACAAGGTGCGGCGTTGCGGCCGTTTGGACCAGAACATTTACCACGCAAACGATGTTTTGAAAAAAAAAAAAAGTTTATTTTTACAGTTTAATTTAAAGCTAGAAAACAAAAAAGAAATAAAGTGGCAGTTTTGCACTTTCTATGCCCTATATCGGCCTGCTCTTCGTCTGAATACTGGTTTGCAAACCCGCTCCCAGGATGTGTGGAGTAAAGCCCATCTATCCTGGGAAAAGTGGCGCCAATCATTTTTGCGGAAATGCTCGAGACACGTGCCGCGCGCCACTTCTGGGAAGAACTAGAGCCACTAAATGAGCTGCGCTTAGAGTATCGGCACTCTGTTCCCCAACATTGTTGTGGGCGCCGACATTTTGGTGCTTGTGCAGAGTAGACGCAACTGCCGATCGTCATGATTCAAAAATGCGACTTCCTCAGCTTTAGATTCGGTGTTAGGAAGCATGTAATATTGCTTTGCTCTGTCACGAACTGTTTAAACATTTGTGGAGGACGGAAAGCGTTTCCTGTGATTTTAGATAAATCTTCAGATAACTGGCAACAATGATTTTAAGCCACAATAGGAACAAGTGTCGTTACTCTGAAGCGTAGCTTAGTGGCACTATAGAAGAATGATGGCGTCTGAAATCTAGCTCAGTGCTGCGCTGTTCCGCCAATATCTTTCCTAGTGCCACTAAATAAGCTACGCTTCAAGGTAACGACAATTCTCCATATTGTGGCTTAAAATCATGGCTGCCAGTTATCTGAAAATTTATCTGAAATCACAGGAAACGTTTTTACGTCCTCCACAAATGTTTAAACGCTCCGCGACAGAGCAAAGCAATCATTCATGAGCTTCCTAACACCGAATCTAATGCTGAGGAAATCGCACTTTCGAATCATGACAATCGGCAGTTGCGTCTGCTCTGCATAAGCACCAAGATGGCGGCGCCCACAGCAATATTGGGGAACAGAGTGCCGACCCTAAGCATAGCTCATTTAGTGGGGAGGTCCACACTTCCGCACGTCCAGAGGCGTGGACCTGGTCGACGAGGTCCACACTTCTGCGCGTCGAGTCAGAAGCAACCGTTTCCCACCCGTGAACTGTACCAAGGAGTTCTCTGTCCAAGCAAGTGGATCGGCTCTACTACTCGTCTACAATCGCGCGCCAAGTGCACAGCAGCTGACAACATTGGCAACGGGTATGGCGAGAAAGGACACTTTCTGTCTGTCTGCCTGTCAGCGAAAAAGAACCACTCAAATACACAAAGCCATGTTGCACTCGAGTTATCCTCGTAAATTCCATAAGTTGAAGGCGCTGCCGGCAAGTGCAGACTAAATTCATTTGATAAAATTCACGCTTTCAAGTAGCGCCAACCATTGTTGTGGAAACGCGCAAGACACGTGCGAGGAGCGGGTGCTCCGCTGCTATTCGTTTCGAAGGGCCGCTCATTTCAGTACTGCACCGATAACTGCTTTCAAGGGCCGCTCGAGATACGGGCCTCGTGCACTGGCGCATTTGACACCACTTGCAAGACAAACGCGAACATATCGAAGGGCTTTAGTCCAGACCACCGTGGTACAGACAGATAAAGAGGGATCGCTGGCCACGTGCAATAAAGAAAAAAAAGGATCGGTGGCCGAGTGCGCTGGAGCACACCAGCTTGGAGCACGTGGAGCGAAAGCTCGCGCTGTATAACCCAGGGATCCTGGGTTCAATTCCACCCTGCCCGTTTCGATCTGGATGAGCATCGTACCGGCGTGCGGTCGTGTATCACGACTGCGTGATACACGTTAAAGACTCCAGACTAGCGGATGTACTGCACTGGCTAAATTGCTCACCTACAGCTGGGAGACAAGTCGCCCGTTGAGGCAGACTATGTTCTAGGCTAGGGGTGGCCAATCTGCGGCTGGCGAGCAGCATGCGGCTCTTCCCGTGTTAAAATGCGGCTTGCGGCTCCCTCGCCCCCCCCCCCCCTTCCCCCCCCCCACACACACACACCACACACACACTCGCCTCCCTCACGGTCACACGAGCATTTCCGCCAAAAGAGAAATATAACGCGTTTTGAATCGAAAGACAGGTTGCGGTCTGGTAGTCGTGTGCTACTGCTACCTTATGTACAGTCGGACTGTTTTTGACTCGGGTAGATCGAAAGTACTTCCAGTTTCGTTTATCCCTCTGAGGGCATCATGGTGTCGTCGTTGGAGATGAAAAACAGAGCAGTATACCGCCGCCCATCTGACGTCTTTAGCGTGCATCACACAATAGTGATCCATGACAGCACGCCGGTGCGATGCTCATCCAAATTGAAACGGGCAGGGGCAGGAGATTGAATCCACGATCAGTGGGCTTTACAGCGCGAGCTTTCGCTACACGTGCTACCGATCCACGAGCAACGAGAAATCGCGGTTGAATTCGAGCTCGAGAGAAAATAACAACAGCAACAGCAAGAAAACCTCCGGTTTGAGGCATTTAGTACTAGTGTCGCCATCTCGTTTAACAACTTGGAAATAATATTAACAGGGTGATTTTATTTACACAAATACGCAAATACAACAATATTTTGCTTTCTCGTAATGGTCTTAAAATTAGGATTAGAGGCACCCCTAGTACGTACGGCAAAGCGTTTTGTCACGTTTGTCTTCTAAATAATTGTATTTTCAAAAATGCCTCAAAACGCGCTAAAAACAGTCAAAACGGTCGTATTTCTGGATTTTATTAAAAATCTCCAGCGCTCTAAAAGAAAAATCTAAGGGCCGTACAACCTTCATTACGTTATCATAAGAAACCTCCAAAAGAATGAATACGATCGTGCATTCCTGAAACTCAGGTTTGTGTAGCGAAATTCGCCCATTGAGTGACGAGCGGTTGAATCCCCCTTAAGCAAATCGCGTTCGCAACCGCTGTGCGGATGCGGTTAAGTCGCTAATGTGAATGCGGCATTAAAGAGATACTAGAATGAAATTTCGACGTTTATTTCTTGGCCTTTACGCGTTCAGTGAGAGCAGTATCACATCTGACACCCCACTCTCTTGTTGAAAAAAAAACACGAAGAATTTTAGAATGAATTCCGCAACTTTCAGCGATGGTGGTACCGCGTTGTGAGAATCGCGCACCCTAGCTCCTGGATGATTGGCCTCATAATAAATGGGCTTGCCTACACCTTCCTGGCGTGAAAAAATAACGTAAGGCTCTAATACTGCTCGTATATAGTAAAACTAGAATTACTTACGCGTCGCAGACCCAGCCTCGTACCGCTGTTCTACGACGATCATCCAGATGACAGCCATTTTGATAGGCACCACTGCGCCCCCTATAGGTCGTGAAAGTGCACCTGATGGATGTCGCTAAAGCCTCGTTTGTAATGTCTGTCTAGGCACATCGACAGGTAGGGACAATGTCTGTCTCGCCTAGAGCATAACGTTGCCTAGAACCAACGCAGATTAGCTCAGTTATACGGAATCGCAGAGAGACGCTGTTTGAAGAGGCGCTACCTTTCCTTTACTCACCGCGGTACGCCTCCCGTCCTTCGAAGCGCCATCGCCTTTGTAGGCAGCCGTTGCAGTGACTATTCGCAACTTTCAGCGACGGTGGTACCGCGATGTGAGAATCGCGCTCCCTAGCTCTGGATGATCGGCTTCGCAATAAAGGTGCTCGCCTACACCTTCCTCACGTGAAAAACGAAGTAAGGCTCTAACGCTGCTCGTCTATAGCAAACCTGGAATTACTTACGCGTCGCGGTCGCAGCCTCATACTGCTGTTCTACGACGATCATCCAGATGACAGTCATTTCGGCAGGCGCCAGTGCGCCCCTATAGGTCGTGATAGTTGCGACGTGTGGTGAGGACCTGTGAATAGGACTTGTGATATTCGGCCGGCTCGTCGGCAAGCTGGGCACGCAGGGAGCCCTAACGAGAAGCTCGAGACTGGTCTGCTAGTAATTCAGAAACTCGTGGTGGCCCAGCGAAGACCACTCGTCGCGAAGGCCGCTGCTAGGCCTAACACTCTTCACCCTCTTCACCATTCCATCATCATCGTCATCATCCAGACAGTTCACTTGTACAATATCATTTTATCATTATTTGAAGCGGCGCCGCAGGCCTTATGGGCGATTTGCCTTTTCTGCGGCGTCACGGCTCTCTTGAGCGAAAACAAATATATCATATTGGGGTGCCTACATGTCTGTCTGTCTCAGGGTGAAGACATCCATTGTTGCACTGAATGTGCCAGCGCGGGACGCTCTCGCGCACTCGGTGCGTGACTTGGGCGATAAAATGGCGTCTAAGCATTAGCCAAAGCTGCGCGCTCGAGCTGAGTGACACCGTATTGCGCGCACTTCAAAATGCATAAAGAAACGATTGGGCGTGAAAATGGCTGAGATGTCACCACTCAAGCAAAAGCGCGCGTGTATGAAGGCACTTTATATCATATGATCTTTGTCCTTTTTTTCGCGCCCAACTGATTGAAAGCCGCAGTGTCCCTAAATATCAGTGTTTCTAACTGCTCGGTCGGGATCATGTGGTTTATGGGCCACCATTGTCACACAAGCGTCGAGGAGGCGAAAGTGTCGATCATTTGCAAGCATCGCCCGAATGTGCTTACCCTCACCGCCCGCTCTTTTTCTTTCTGCGCGCCAACTGACACATATGCATGAGCAACCGATTTGCGTCCAAGGTGTCCACCATTAAAATTGCAAACGCAACCCATGGTTTGAGTTGCTCCCTCTCTTAAAATGTAGGATCTCCAAGAGCATGCTGATGATGATCTGGCTTTTCCCTGTACAACAGGCATGTATGTATATATGTATGTATAGTTTTGTATGCATGTATTTATGCGGAAATTCCTTCGAATTGGTCGTCTACGAAATATACACGCTAAAAAAAGAAGTCAGAAAGCGGAATGTTTCCACTAGTTGGGTTTCAACAATGTGATACATTGTTGGAACAATGGCCAATTACCGGCTGCCGGCCGGTGATTGGCCAACAACACTACGAGCCGTGCGCAACTTGTTTTCAAAAGACGACTGTTTTCACTGTGTCCGCCATTTGGCTGCGGCGGCGGCAACTGCATCACATACTAAATCTACAAACAATTGCAGGTATGTTCTAACTTCCCTTGACTACTAGTATAGTGTTGCTGTTGCTTTTGCGTCGCTGCTGCCAATCTAGTGTGTTGGTTTTGTTCCTTCTCATTGTTTATCTCTATGTCGAGAGACGTATGCCAAACTGTTGAATGATTCAAAGATGAACTAAAACAGGAGCTCAAGATGTTCAGGCGGTCACTTGAGAGCAATATTAGGACAGAGTTACGTGAAATACGTGCCGATTTAAAAGAGTTAACGAACATAAAAAAGGAATGAGGTTTTATTAAGCAAGAGCACGAATCAATGAAGCAGTCACTGGCTTTAATCAAAAAAGAGAACTCTAGCCTGAAGAAAGAAAATGCTGAATTGAACGGTGAATGGGGCGAACTGGCCAGAGCGCTGAAGGAAACCGAAAAAGGGTTAGTCAGCTGCGAGCAATACTCACGCAACAACAAGCTCCGAGGTAAAGGAATCATGAAAGACCAAGCTGAAAATGTCGACCAATTGATAAGTAAATCTTATGAGCGTAATTCGGCGAGCCGATAACCAAGGCGGATGTTGAAGCATGCCACCGTCGCGTGCCGACTAGAGCCACTCTATATGGCAGCGAAGCTGCCAGAGTAGCGACACGACGCAAAATTATCTAGATGCACGACGTCAGAAGCGCCTATAGTGGTCTCCATTTTGGGCCTGGGAGGTTGCCATGGCAACCGTACTGCTAGCGACGCCGGGCGGCAGCCTTTATCTAACTGATATATCCATTCGTTCATTGAAAGGTGGTAAAAGACCTAAAAGACGCTTTCCATGGCGGTACGGCACGGGTCTCTGGAGCAGCGGTGCCTGTTTCTTCAGTGAAGTGAGACGATTTGCAGCCCGGGGAGTCTCGGGCGACGAGAGCTGCTAAGTAACGTAGGTGCGCGGACAAGGCGAGTGGTTTTCCGCGCCGCCGGGATGGCGGCCGCTTCGTGGGACGAACGAACCGTCCTTGCACTTTCGGACATCGCTCCTATGGAACAAAATCCGATTACGCCGGCCACGACAGGACGATTGCCTCGGGACATGACTGCTGCTCGACTGCCCCATAGTAAGAGAATGTATGCTTAGCACCATACTTCAAGACCCAATCATTCATTCAAGATGAGATTCTCTCACCGACTGGTGATGAGCGACGTCGACGACGGTCTCAACCTCGTTTTGGGCGATGAACAGTCAACGGGGTTGAACCAAGAAGGACAGCACGGGGGTCTACAGAGGATGGTTAACGCCATCAAAAGAGACGGACGCCGGAGATGAGGTGTTCTTCCCGACAGGCCAAGTGGTCATTTGGAGGTTTTCCGGCATGCAAAACGTCAATATTTTAATCTGGTGTAGCACGCATACCCGTGTTAAAGGGGCCATGAAATGATTTTTTAACTTCTTCTTCCTTAGCTTTAATCCTCAACTCAGAAGAGAACAGTGGAATCACGCGGTCGTGACATGCTAGGGCACCGGTACGATGACCCCAATCTTCCACCGTGCTTTTTAGGCACACCATAGAACTTGGCATTCGCAAGTGCACTCATGTGCACTCATTGGCCACTAACGCGAATTTAAATATTCGTCGACGAATTGATTGTTGACGAGCGCATACGTCCGAGTGACGCAGTTTTCGTGTCAAATGCGTGAGCTGGGGTCGGCTGACGTCATTTTGGCCTTCGTAGGCATTGCAAAGAGGATATTTAGAACCATACACACATGATGATAACATCATAGCACACGGACATTAACGAGCACGAAACGGGCCTAGCTACAAAAATAAATATTACACTCGTAAAAAATATTTGTCTGTAACTTGTTAATTACAAAGACGAACACACCTCTGAGCATATAAGTTTAATAGTATGTGATGATGCATTGTTATAGAGCAGGTCATTTCATATACGTCATTTGAGCAAACGCCAGCTTGTCACTTGAAAAAAAAACAAAAAAACACTGCGATCAAGTGCAAGCTATTGCAACGAAAGCACGTTTATCAAAGTTATCAGAACTGTCAGTTCGTAAAATCGTCGATTAGTACAAAAGGTCAAAGATCGCAGGTGCTTCGTCGCTTAAAAGTTGCTGTGATTATTCGGTGACCCAGGGCTGAAACAACTTCCCCTGGGCCCTACACACGACGTATACCTTTCGTTTCGATTCTCAAAAATTCCAAGATTCAAAGGAAGCTAGAAAATGCGAAAATGTAATCCTAAAAACTATATCATAAAATCGTTGATTAGTACAAAACGTAAAGATCGCAGGAGCTTCCTCGCTAAAAGTTTCTGTGATTGCGCGGTTACCTGGGGCAGAAACAACTTCACCAAGGTCCAACATGCGACGCATACAATTCGCATCGATTCTCAGACATTCCAACGTTCAAACAAGGCTAGGAGTATGCGAAAATTGCATGCAAGAAGTCTTATCGATCCTTAAACACATCCTGGAATCCGAGCACCGCTACGGCGATATGACTGATGCTGTCGCACAGGTGCTAATATCCAGAGCGATCCTGCACAGAAAAGGTATAAAGTCTCATTCTTTCAGATCTTCACGTTATACCTGTGTCAGAGAGCACGAAGAAGTCCGAAATCGTCGGCAAGCAGCGGCACATTATGACTACCGCGCACCGAACAAACTCGTATCCACCAGCTCTGGGCGCTGCCATCTTACCGGTGACATCACGGCTCCTGCAAGGTCACGTGACGAGCAGTCACTCGGTTGCTAAGGAAACCGAGCCAGCTCAGCTCGTTGCTATGGTACCGCGTGTGACCAATCACGGTGAGAGGCGGCACAGG
>JAZHYW010026405.1:0-16228 GCA_037355805.1 Ixodes ricinus | reverse complement strand
ATGAGGTCTTATGTTTGACAATTGTTTTATCTGTGACATACCTGCTTATGATCAGTAGGCCTGGCTATATAGAGGATATCATCAGATCTATGCTTTGTATATTTAGCCATGCATATGGTAAATCATAATTTTATCCTGCATTATATTTAGATGAATTGCCCAATGACGGCGTATTACTCAATGACTGGCTTACAGTACGTGTTGTACCTGTTTTGAAGAAAGGGGACCCCTTGTCACCGAGCAATTACCAACCCATCTCTTTAACGTGTACGTGTTGCAAAGCTGCTTAAGCATATTATAGGTAACGCCATTAGCGAATATGTATGCGCAAACAACATACTGACAGAGTTCCAGCAGGGATTCAGAAAAGGCTTTTCAACCATCACCCAATTGGGATTACCGTTCATGAATTTGCAAGAGTACTAGACAAAACCAACGGGTCGATGCTTTATTTCTTTTTTTCTTTTTTTTAGAGCGCAGCTTTTAGGCGCTTGTTTTTGAGCAAAGCGAGCGAGCGTCGGCATCCGAACTTCGTAATGCGTTTGCGTAATGCATCGCCGTAACCGTGTGTGCGTTTGCATAACGCGTCGGCGTCACCCCGTAACTGTGACGCGTCGGCGTTGGGAGGAGGAAGAGAGGAGAAGGGCTTGAGTGGCAAGGAGGGGAGAAGGAGGAGAAAGAGGGCAGGGGAGGAGGAGAAGAGGAGGAGTAGCAGGGAGAATGAGGAGGGAGGGGGTATACCCTCCCCTCAGTACCTGCCCCTCCTCCTCCTCAAGAGCTGCGCTCTAATTTGGCGTTACGGGGAGTTGTAAACGGCTTTCATTTTTAGTAAGGCATCTGATTGAGTTCCCCATAGAAAACTTGTTTCAAAACTACATGGTATTGGGCTTCCCCCAGAAAAAACGTTTGTTCGGAAATGTTAAGGGTGTATTCGCACGACGCAGTTTCTCTCCGAGAAGAGGATTAAACGTCATTGTGTGCTGTTTAGCACACGACCTGGGCTCGCCTTGAGCAGCCGGCGGAAAGTAGACACACGCGACAGGACCGCCACCCCGGAAGAGCGGTGCTGGCCAACGGGTGCCTGGTGGCAAATCTTTGAGAAACCTTTATTATCTACCTGAGTGTCTACTGATCTTGAAAATGGTGCCTATTGATACCTTGTCTGCTGAACAGACCTATTGCTAAATTACCCAAGCATCCAACGGGAATGCAGGGAATGGTGTTCCACGATGCCGCACGTGCCTGCCTGCGGTGGTAACTGTTCTAAAGCAAAAGCCTAAAACAAATGGCTTCTTGCACGTGCGTTCGTCAACGCTTTCTTTTGGTTATTTACTTCAAATCTTATATACGGGGAAAGGGTGCGCCTGCGGGGCCTGAGGCGTCTGCAGCAATAATCGCTCCTAAAGCAAATGCCTAAAACAAATGGCTTCTTGCACGTGCGTTCGTCAACGCTTTACTTTGGTTATTCCGGTTCGAGGTCCGAGAGGGTTCACAGTCTGAACCCGGAGCCATCGCTCCCACCCCTCCGCTACGCTACCTCCAGAGCAGTCGGCACGCGCAGCCGTTTCAGAAAGTATCACTTGCATGGAGCGTCGAGTTTCACCATTCCGCAAAGCCGTGCCAGCTCAGCACAACCGCGACCAGTTATATGGGCGATAGTTCCCTGCAAACCTACCAGGTGGCGGCACATACGCCGGCGAATGCGCCGCGTTCAAGCAGAGGCGCGAAGTTTTTGAATAGACAGTCGCCGTTGACGGACAGGTACGTTAGCAGCCATCGCGGGACGCTCCACAGCGTTGGCGATACATGATACGTCAGTGACCATGAAAGGGTTAAGTCGGCTTTCTACTAGGTCAACTAGGACATAATCATGAATCCTCTTTAACTCCCTATTTTGCGTGTACTAATGTATTTAAGTTTTCATATATCCCTCGGACTGTAAGTGATTAAATTGATTGCCTCGCGAATTATTTTTTAGTGCACACTTTACAGCATCATTGGAAAGCGTCTAATTCTTAGATATAGCAGAAAATATATATATATATTTTTTTTTCACTGTTTGCTTGCTGTGTTTTTTTTTGTGTGTGTGTATAAATATTTTTGTACAAGATTAAGGTTTATAAGTGTCATATTTTTGACACTGTAAATATCATGTAAGCTGATGTTATAGTGACGTTTCTTTTTTTGTGTGTGCATGAGTGTAGGGGTCGGAACACTTTCAGCGTCAAAGAGTCACGTTTGCCTTGCAATCGTGGCATTGATTGTCACGCATGATGTGCATGCAATATCTTTTTTTGCCCATCCTGCACCTGGACCCATATGGTCTTTAGTACTATGTACTAAAAAAAATAATTCTCTTTGAAATTATTTAAACAAAAATTGTGGCTTTCTGAAGTTTGAACTAATGAGAGTCTTTTGTGTGTCAGTCGATCCTTTAAGGGGGACACTACCTGGGCATGTCTACTTTTGAACTGCTCACTCAATCGGCGTGAAATTTGCAGGTGGTGTTTGTAGCCATATAGAAGGAGGGCATGCAAAGTTTCAGCCCTGTGAACCAATTTTATGAGGTACTATACCCCCAAAACGTAGCTTTGTATGGAATCTGCTCAATGAATCTATCGTTGAGAAACGGTGTTGATCACCACATATTTTTCTGGTGGAATGCATACTGGAATACTTGTTGCCGGTTACTATGAAAAGAAATTTCAGAAAATATGCATTTTTCAAATAAAAAAAATTTATGAAAGTTTTTTTGTTTTTTTTACATTTGCCAAGTTTTGCAAATTACAATTTTTCATAATAAAGGAACATGAAATTGTAAAATCTAAGTTCATAGTAACCGGCTCGATAAAGTTTCGGCATATAATCCGCAAATATTAAGTCTCTCGGTAGTTTCATACTGAAACGATAGTTTTATTAAGGTGGGATTTGCTGCCAAAAGTGAAGCTGAGATAAATGCACTTGAAGTTTCAAGATGACGTTTTAAAATTTTCTTTTTGCGTCTTAAATGTCAGAAATTCTTTCCAGCAGTGTAGGGGATGTCTTCCTCAAACTTCTTCTGATATACTGACATTGCTTTCAGCTATTTTCACTTGTGGATGACGAGTGCTACGCAGTGCAGCACACCTCACCAACATATAAAGAATAATTATTTTTGACATTGTTTGTCAGTGCACATTGACAAGACTTTGTGAGAGTGTTCCTTGTTATCCATACATGCCAAAACTCTGCAGTTCTGAATATGCATTTTTTGGAAAAAAGGTGCAATTCAAGGTAGTGTCCCCCTTAAAGGGGCACTCGGACGTGTTCTTTATGGTTCCCGATTTGCCTCAGAATTGACCAGGCACAATAAACAAACATTTTTTCAACTAGGGACTCAATATATTGTCATTTTCATAAAATTATTAAATTAACATTTCTTGTCATCTTGGCAACAATAGAAAGAGGGATGCCAGTGGCTGGCAGATGTTTGCTCTTTAGGCAGTAAACTTTCTTTTCAACTAAGTACAAGAAGTTTGATGGTGTCAAATGAATGCTTTTGAAGTTCGCTCAGACCTCGCACAGCAGCATGAAACAAATCTGTACCGTACATAGCCGAGACATCTTTCCTCCTTTCTTACGTTTTCTGTCGTCACCACAGTCTCGGGTGATTTCACAATTATGGCATACTTTGCTTTCTGGACAGCCTGCTTGATTTGCTAGTTTCAGTGCTGCCTGACCGCAGGCACGCTGCGACATTTGAATGTTGGTTTCGTGCATCACTTTCGTTTGTCAATTTCGCAGAACTCCCTAATTTTTGGTGCCAAATAGCATGCCGGAAAGAATAAAGGCCGGGGGGGGGGGCGGTTTCAGAACATATATTTAGTTGGGGTAGCTCAGAAAATCACTAGAATACCTCTTCAAACACAATAATTTGTTAGCCTAGTTGGTTAAACGTCACGAAAATAGAAAGCGTGAGAGAAATACAATGTGCTTGTCCCGTGTAGGTTTCTACTCAAACTCATCTTTCGTGCTTCCTATTTCCGTGGTGCCTCTTTAGAGTTTTAGCATGCCATCCTAGCTTCGTGTTGTCGTAAGTTGCATCGGTATGCCTTCCGTGTGCTCTCGGCAACGAGGTTTTGATGCGACGCACGCAGGTCTCGCTCTTGTGAAAAGAGAGGGTCTTGCATTCCTTAATCTGCTCATGTACCAGCTTACATCGAGATCCCTAATTCTTTTTCCCTCGCTCCCCCCACCTTTGTCCAGGGAACAGATTGTACGCACCATAGAGAACAACCGGGTCGTCGTGCTCACTGGCGAGACCGGGTCTGGCAAGACAACGCAAGTGCCACGCAGTTCATCTTCGAGGAGTTCATCCGCAGGGACGAAGGCGCCAGGTGCAACGTCGTGGTGACCCAGCCGCGCCGGATTTCCGCCATCAGCATGGCCGCGCGCATCGCCAAGGAGAGGGGAGAGGAGGTGGGTGTCCAGTCGTTCTTCACATTTTAAAGTGACTGCACATTCCTTCCCTGCACTTTTCGGATTTTTTCTTAAAGGCCCATTAGCAGCAGTTACGATTCAGAAGTGCCGCATCCTTCTCGAGCTCAAGTTTAGATATGGCGTGGGGAAGCTCAGGCGATGCTGTTTTGGTTTCCCACAGACCGTTTTAACATTTCTAGAGGACAGAAGATCGTTTCCTGCGATTTCGGACGAAGTTTCAGATAACTGGCGACAACGATTGCACCGTCACGCCGAAGCGCAGCTCGTGCGGTGTCTCTAGGCAGAACCGAAAAATTGACCGCAGCAGAAAGGCCGTTGCTGCACTCTCCTTCTCCCGGGGACGAACGGGCAGTGCAGTAAGGCAATAAGGTGAACGGGAGTTGCATTACAGCAACAGCGGAAAGGAAAGGTGTCTCGACTCTCTTCCCCCTCCCGTTGCAGCTGGGCGAGTCGGTCGGGTTCCAGGTGCGGCTGAGCAAGCAGCTGCTCCGCCGGCGGGGGGCTGTCCTCTTCTGCACGACGGGCATCCTGCTGCGCCACCTGCAGGGGAACCCTACCCTGCGGGGCATCTCTCACATTCTGGTAGACGAGGTGCACGAGCGGGACATCTGCACCGACTTCCTGCTCGTGCTGCTCCGAGACGTGCTCCGGGTGAACCCCACGCTACAGGTGAGTTTCCGCGGAGGGCCCCTCCGCGTCGCTCTGTCGTGCCTCGAAGGGAAGCGGAGGTTGCGTGAGGCATCGTTGCAACCACATTGGATGATGGACTTCTCCTCTTGGGGATTAAAAGATTGGCAGCGACCTTTATTCCCGGAGTCCTGTACAATGTGCGGGTTCTCAAACTGGATTCCTAGGAACTCGGGGAAACCCCGAGTTTCAGTTTAAGTCCAGATGCGGCCGACGCTACGAGGTAATAAGACCAATCGAGCAGCGTCAAAAGCGCCAGTCGCTGGGCCTTTTTCGTTCATGATTGGTTCAGCGATGATAGACACACACAGAAACATCACGAAAACCACGATGGTGTGCTTTTGATGCTGTCAGATTGTCCCATCAGCCTGTAGCGTTGGCTGCGTCTGGACTTAAGGTGAAACGAAGCGTAGCGGAGTCACTGATGCCATGGAAGTAGGAACATGGTATGTTTGTAGGACTTCGTTCAACCGCTTGACTGCCCGACAGGTGGTGGTGATGAGCGCTACGGTGAGTGCCGAGAAGTTCTCGAGATACTTTGGCGGGGCACCCATACTGAAGATACCGGGCAAGATCCACCCTGTGAAGCAGTACTTTCTCGGCGACATCCGCCGCCTCCAGATGGTGCCGCCCGTCGTGAGCAAGGTGAGGAGGGAGCCCTGGGAATTGCATGGACTTCGTACGCAGAGGCCGGGGAAGTGAAACATGCGTTTTGGTCAATTTACTTGAGGTGTTGGATCTTATCGGCCTCTATGAACCACTTATTGTTAGGGGTGTGTGAATTTTCGAATATGCGACTCGCATAGTAAGTTGCCGAATAGTTTGATGACTCGCTAATCAAATTTCTAGAATTCGGTTGCTGAAATATTTTACGAAGTGTCTAGCGTTACGTCCGACGTAGCCCAAGTTACGTCCAAATCTCCGCCTTCCCTAGGTTCATGGGGGAGAGAGAGGAAGGCGGGGGGGGGGGGGGGGGGGAGGGAGGGGGTTAGGTATACGCGTTTCAGTGCTCCGTCCGGACGTAATGCGCTAGCCACAGCGAATATTTATATGTCTCGTCAGCGCTGGTCAGCGCTGGAGCTGACAGAAGAGCTATTTTTCTCTTTGGTGTTAGCGCAGGGGTGTTGGACAGATTATGCGAGGAACCCATTTCGGTCTTACAGTTCCACAGGGATCTAGCTCGCAGGCTAAAAGAAAATAAATTCCTCACTAAATTTAGCGGGAAAATTTCCCTGCTAAATTTAGTGGAAAAGTTTTCCCTAAATGGGAGGCGAGCAGGAGAGGAGGAGGGGCATAGCTTCTCCTCCGTGCCTTCCCTTCCTCCTCCTCAAGAGCTGCGCTCTAATTCGGCGTCACAGGGAGTTGTAAATGGCTTTCATTTTTCTTTTCGTTTTCTTAGTTCGAGTTGGTTTTTGATTTGATAACTACTATCCAGTATTAGCACGCCCCTACTGATTACACGTGGCAGTTTAGGAGGAAAATGGCATGTAAATATTTGCACTTTCCTAACCTGAGGTTCTCGAGAACCCTCCTAGAAAATGGCAGTGGTGTTGCTATTGTTAGTTACCTGTCCGAAATATGGTAAAAGCTTACCATGTTATTCTAAAATTTTCGGTCCACTTATTATTTTTAAAAGACTGCATATTTTTTCCTATACAAAATTATTGGAGGTGTTTAAATTCTTGCTTTTTGTAATATCCATAGATGACTGGAATGGCCTTCCTGAAACAGTTGTCAGTAGTCCAAGTTCACCTTTCTGTCTACAAAACCTTGCTTTAAGTTTGCTTTTGTAATACAGTCGACTCTCATTAATTCAAACTTGAGGGGGCCGAAAATTTGTTTGAATAAAGGAAAGTTTGAATTATCAGGAGTTTCTACCCATAGAGACGCAGAGGATGGGACCTGCACGTTATTTTGAATTATCCGCAAGTTTGAATTAAGAGATTTTGAATTAATGAGAGTCGACTGTATCTTACTGGTATGGTCAGGATCGGTCCATGTCAAACGTCCCAGGTGGTAATACCGACCATCGCCAATTTCTTTAAAAAAAACTTGTGGTTGTTTGCTAGATAACAAATGAACTTTTGCCGAAATATTTTCTAGAAAAATAGTATCTGGGTTACTTCTGCAGTGAACTCAAACCAGGTGTAAGTTACAAATCTTTTGAAATCTAAATTATTAAGACTAGATAGCTCAATTACTTTTAAATAATCTGCTAGGATTGTCTTCTAATATTCATATGATGCCAGAGTTTGTTTTGTGTTGGTTTTTCTGGAGTATTTAAGCAGAAAATGCAAGATGTTCAACATACACCATACAAAGTCTCGTTGACCTTGAAGATATTTTAACACCTTATCTGGGCTGGGCCTTGCTACTACATTTTACGCTTAAAATTATTGGAGAACAATAAAGCAAATGGGTTTCCCGTAAATAAATCGAATTGTTGACCAACACTAATTTGTTTCTGAAGATTGAGACCAATAATTGAATTGGAATTGAACTTTATTTCAGCAACATTATGCCGAGGACACTGGACAAAAAGCTAACAGAAGCTAGCTTGACTGGGTCCGAGTGCCCTTGCATGTACAGGGAACACAATCAAATTTAAACAATCCTAAATATTCCTTACAATATTCAAATCAAACAATTTAAAACGTTCCCATAAAATTTTAAAATCACCCACACTATAGAACAATTTTTTTTTCTCAATTTAACAACACAAAAAAGTATGCAATGTTTTCTTAGTTATACTATGTATATCGATGCGGTTCATTACAATGTTGTTAAGCAATGTAGGTAGATTATGAGCAAGAGACTGCAGTGCATAGTTTGTACGGAAATGGGGAACCTTCCAGAATTCTCTACGACGAACATCGAAGACTGATTCACGCTCAGTCAGGTTTGCTAGCTGTGACAAAAAAGCAATAAACTCCAATGTTGAAAAGGCGTAAGAAAATAGCAAACTATAGGCATAAATACAAGAAAATTTCATGATATTGTATCTCAAATATAATGGTTCAGCATGTGTGTGTCGTACTGAACATTAGCAATGAAACGAATAATTTTTTTCTGAAGAGTTATTAGTTTGTTGACGTTACTTTTGGTCGTTGTGCCCCAGACTAAATGGCAGTAGTTGATTTGTGAGCCGAACAGGGCATGATAAATTTGAATCTTAACTTTTGTAGGCAAAAGAGAGCGACAGTGACCGATGATGCCAGCTACCAGCATCAGGTCCCTTCTGATAAAGATATGTGGGACAACTCATTTGGTACATGAGCTTGTTACCTTGTAACTATCAAAATTTATACGGGTAAGTTCTGTTTTAAGCGAGAAACTAATTCCTGAAGTTGAGCACTGGCAAAATCAGTTTTGTGGTACCCCGTATTGTGCCTTCACTGTACAGACAAACATCTTGTTTGTAATTCGAGACACCCCACATGCCTTGCGGCCCCTAACACATTAAGTTTAGATTCTATGCTGCATCTACCTTTAGCTGCGTTGTTATGGAATAAGTAGTTGTAAAGCAAGGCATGTAGCATGTGTCAAATTACCGGCAGCATATGCGTGTTGTGCAGTGAAGGCATGCTTGGATGGAACAGCATGGATATACCAACTGGATACCAACTAGCCCAAGCCTCCACATTATCAGTGAAGGCACCGAACGGCACCACAAAAACGATTACGCCTGTGCTCAACTTTAAACATCTTTTTCTCGCTTCAAGCAAAATTTACTCTGATAAAATTTTCTTAGTCACAAGGTAACAAGCCAATGTACCTAATGAGCTGTCCTACATATTTTTATCAGATGGGCTTTGATGCTTAAAGGGCAACTCCGGTCCATACTTTCGATTTTGGGATTATGACTGTTTTTAGCGCAGACAGCGTCCCTGAATTGCAAGGTGTAATTTTTTCTCGTTATTGTCCGTAGTGTTAAAGATATCGATGCCTTAAAGTTTTGTTTGGGGCGCGGCCAACAGAAATGAAACTTGCCGCTGGAGGCCCCGGCAACACTGGTAATCAGCCGCTATGTGAGCGTGACGTCATGATCGTTCTTGTTCAACGAGTACGCAGGCCGAGCGGCACGTACCTTTGTTGCGCTAGCCGCCTAAAGATAGGAGGTAAGCTGATTTTGTTTTAATTCTGCATACGTGGTAGTTATCCAGTATATGTAGCAAAAGTTAGTGCGTATACCCAAAAGCTAGCGACTGGAAAACCCGTGAACTCGTTCGGTGCCAGTATTCGGCGTCCGCCGGCGTCCGTGTGCTATGCCGTACTTCGTCGCTTGTATATCCAAAAGCTAGCGACTGGAAAACGAGTGAACTCGTTCGGTGCCGTACTCGGCGGCTCTCGCTGTGCATGCGGTCTTCCGTACTCGTCGCTAGGCCGAAATTGTCATCGGGGCTCCGTGGATGGAACGGTGTTGCTCTACGCCTCGCTGCCAGTGACGTACAATACTGGGGCCCTCTGGCTTTCGCACTGCGGGTCAGTCCCAGACACAGAGCTTTGAGGCTCTCCGACGTGGGCCGCGAGCGCAGAACAGACATGTCCTGGGCTGCACGCTCGTTTTTCGTTTTTTCCCTCTGGCGCGTAAAGCCGGTCCAAAGACCACCCGTCGAACAGCTTTCACCCACACCTTCTCCAATTTCCGGTTCGTTGGAAGCTTGTGAAAAAGCACCTCCGGGTTGCGCAGCAGGTTGTTTTGAGTAGCCCACCGCGCATACAAGTAGTACTCGCTATCTTTCGAGGAACAGCTGGACAGTCTTGGGCGCACCGAGTTGCTCGCTAAAACGAGTCTTGGAGTCCTCAGAAGCAAATAAACAAAAGGATATACCCGAAGCTACATCGGGCTACAGATAAAAGCAACGGCTAAACACGCTAATCACAAGTTGGGAGTAGCGGTGGTAGCGGCTCGGCGCACTCCCAGCAACGCCCAAACCGGAGGAAAAAAAAAAACAATGCCGAGCGTCACAGCCCATTGTTGCTTTAGTGATCGGCAACCCGCTGGCCGCCCGCTAGCGAGCAGCGGCTCGCGTGCGGATCACATTTTTATTATTGGCATTAGTTGAGAATGCGGCGTCCTTTGGGCATAATTTTGTGGCTGGGGTCGTGTTTTGTGTCACTACAGTGATACCAGTAATTTATTTCGTTTTGAGTTTTGGCCGGAGTTGCCCTTTTAATATAGGTTTGAATCTTTAAAAATTGAATATTGGGCAGTTTGTAGATTTATTTTTCAAAATCCTGTTTGCTCTACCATTTTCATTATTTTAATTGTAAAATTCAGTAGCAACAGCCTAGATAAGATTTTAAGATGTCTTCAACTTCAACAGTAGCTTTCTGTTTTAAATGCTGAACATGTCACATTTTCCGCTTGTTTGCTGAAGAAAATACAAAAAAAATTTACCACATCTCCACGCGGTGAATGATGTTGATTGGGGCGAAGCTCTGGTGGTGCTTGTCTGCGTAGACGCTAAGCCGCAGCCTGCCGAGCCGCAAGCGTACCGAAGCCGCAGCCTGCCGAGCCGCAGCATGCCGAGCCGATAGTATGCCGAGCCTTTCGCTCGTTTTCATCCATGTCAGAAAGAGAATGTGTGGTATGGAACGTGGGTATATACGCATTTGAGCATTTGACTGCAGCGCCCTCTCGTCTATAAACGTTGAGCCAATGCATGCAAGGTTTAACGCGATTATATACGCATTTGACCGCAGTGCCCTCTCCTGTATAGACGTTGAGCGGCTACGTGCAACGTTTCATCCATGACAGAAACCCCAGCTCTTGAGTTACTACCACATCTCAGAGCTCCCTACTCGTCCCGCAGTCGTGGCCGAGTGGTTAAGGCGATGGACTAGAAATCCATTGGGGTCTCCCCGCACAGGTTCAAATCCTGTCAACTGCGCAAACATTTTTTTATCTTTTTTTCTCTTTTACACTAGCAGGTGAGCACGTGAGCTCACGAGCAGGAGCACGAGCACTGGACGCCAGACAGACACCGGACAGATGGACGGACGGACATGGCTAGCCCCTGAGGAGCTTCGCCCCTAAAAAAACTTTTGCATAATATTAACTGTGGCATCACACAAAAAAACAATCCCAGCAGAGTATTTAAAAAGAAAAGAATTGAGCTATCCCATGTGAATCATTCCAGATTTTATTTTTAGGTTTTTTTTCGCTGCCTAAATTTCAGAAAGTGCTCTAAAGATTAAGAATTTTTTTCTATAAAAATATTTTGGCAAATACATGTTTAGAAGTAAACACTACAACCACTATTTTTTTTCGAAGAACTCTGCATTGGTCGGTATCAGCACCTGGGACGCTTGGCATGAAATGACCAATGGTCGCATGTTCTTTTAACTTGTGCTCTTCTGCCCTGTCCAGTTGACGGCGAGCAGCACAAAATAAATAAATTTAAGAAAAAAGTATATCCTCTTGCAAGGAACTGAACGAAATGTCTGAGGTAAAACAAATAAAAGAAGATACGTTCAATCTAGACAAGACAATTTTATGCTTGTAGGTATGCGTGCGAGCTTGATCCTAAGCGAAAATTTTTAACTGGAATCCAACTGGCCCTACTTCAACTAGTTTATGGAACTGCCTCCCTGTTGCAACTGGCCCCAATCGCAGTGGGTCCCAGTTCCAGCTGGAGCCACAACACGAAAAGGAAGGTTTATCTGTCTTTATTATCCAAAAGTTCTAGAAGATGACAGGGCGTTGGAGGCACATAGCTACCACCGCCCTGTCTGCTTAGTGGTGGATTGGGGCATGGCCGAGGTCCGATTCCGATTGGTCCGTTTCCTCACCTGCACGCCAGGCCAACGCCGATCCGGTGAAGTACGTCCCGGACGTGGTGGCGCACCTGATGAGGCACCAGCCTCCCGCGCGCCATCTTGGTGTTCCTGCCTGGCTGGAACGAGATCTCGAGGGTGCGGACGGCCCTCTGCAAGCAGCTCCAGCCACCGGACTGGGATTGGGTGCTCCCACTGCACTCGCGGGCTGCCCTTCAAAGAGCAGCAGCGGATCTTTGACACACCTCCCCTGGTGAGAGCTTGTGGCACGGTGTCGCATACTGGGTTTGTGGAAACATGCAAGTTGGCTAGGCCACAAAATGAGCAATATGCTCATTTTGCGGCCACGATTGTGGTTAAGAGGGATTTTTATGTCACGTGACCAGCTCCATGGGCACAAGGAAGTATCTAGCGTCTCTGTCTAATGGCAGAGAAATGTGTGTTGCTTCGAGTACAAAAGTTTAATTTCACTCGCAGAAACTGACCTCTGAGGCTCTTAGCTGGGGTCCAACTAACTGCTCCTTTTATACTTCAGGAGCGGCAGGTAAAGTTACGATTAGGAAAAGTAAATATGAGCCTAAATAAAAGAGAAATCCCGCGAGATAAAAGCAGTGTCAGTATATTTATATATCTGCGCCAGCGAGGAGTTTTGAGCCTTTTTCTGTAGCTCGAGGGGTAAAAGAGCCAGGACTTGTTGCAGCGTGAAAGTTCCATGTTCAAATCGTGTCACAATTTTTTTTTCTCCTTTTTTTTATTTTGCACGTGTGGTTTACTTCTTAATTATGATCTGTTTTATAAATCATCCTTGCTGTGTCTGAGTTTTTTGTTTTTTGCTCAACATCTATTTTAATGGTTAGTCTCCTAAATGCAGCGAATGTATTTTTGTGTCCCAAAACGTCTGGCTAGGCTACCTGTGGCGTGTTTACGCCATTTTCGGTTCTGCAGCACCTGCATTTCTTTCAACCGTTTCTTGACCGATTGCTGAACGGTTCCACCAACATACTGACCGACCGATGATACTGACTACGACTGACTGATTCGCGGACTTATCAACACACTTTGTCTGTGTGTGCCAACCTAGAAACACGTCATCTAGGTAGAGACGCCTTGCTCGGACCCTGTTTGTGGGAAAGTCATACCAATGCTGTTATCTTGGTTTTCTTTAATGAACATTATGAAACGATTGTATTAGCGCATTGAGACACTGCTCTTTGAGGCAAAATTTTACTAAGAAAACACATTTTTGAAAATGTGTTTTTTGAAGATTGGCAAGCACTTATCATCTTGTCCTGAAAGATTTTCGTTAAATAAGTCTCTCTTATCTTGAAGTATTGTCTTGGAAACAAAGTAAAATGGGTCTGTGGATTTTTTTAAATATTATTTCTGAGTGAACTATTTATACCCTTTACTATTTTATGGAAGCCATATCTCCACTTGCACACATCTAATCTTCATATCTTTTTCTTTCTCTGCTAGCTGTATGCGTGACATATGCAATAAGGGGTACAAATATATTAAATAGGCTGTCAGGCTTTTTGTAGGTGCCTTTTAGGCATCCTGCAAAAAAATGACTTTGAAACTGGAAAGTTCAAAAGTGTCATAAGAAGTTTATAAATCATCCTAGAGCTTTCATTTATACCTTATTGGATTCCACATACCTCTTAGTTCACTGATATATGTTTATTTTCTTATTTCAGTATTTCAATTTGTCTTAATCCTTCCCATAATCTTTGCAAATTAAATTTTCAATATTAATAAAACTAATGTAGGTTACATCAAAACCAAGTACATATTTGTAGTCAGATTGTAATGGCAAATAAGCCATGTAAATTCCATTTGAATTGAATCACAAGTTATATAAAAATGCTCTAGAAGCAGTGCTTCTGAGCACTGTTGAGCAAGCTATAGGCATTTCAGCTGCGCTATTTTTTTCTTCCGGTGTGTCGATTGAACAGGTGGTACAAACAATAAAAACCGTGTAAGGCCCAGTGGTGCAAGTGGATGATTTGGATGATTTGTAAAAGGATCCCAGTTAAAAATAAAACACGCAAAATATATTCAAATAAAAAAAAAAATCTTCCATCTCGATTTGAACTTGGAACGTTCATGCTGCGACGACAAGTCCCGGCACTCTTAGCCCTCGACTACAGCAGAAGACTAGAAACTCTGTCGCTGGCTTTTATCTCGCGTGATTTCTTTTTTTATTTTGGCTCATATTTACCTTTTCTGGTCGTAACTTTACCTGCTGCTCCTAAAGTATGAAGGGGCTGCTAATTGGACTCCAGTTGGAAGCCTCTGCGGTCAGTTTCTATGAGCGAAATTAAACTTTTGTACTCGAAGAGACACAGATTTTACTGCCATTAGGCAGGGACGCTAGGTATTTCCTTGTCCACATGGAGCTGGTCACGTGACATAAAATCCCTCTTAATCGCAACCGCGGCCGCGAGATGAGCGTAACTGCCCCAGGGGTTCCTCGAGTCTTTATGTTCTCTCAAACGAGCACACTCTTTCAACAGAAATGACAGTTTCGGCTTGGGCATATAAGGTGGCTAGCCCCATCGCTCATCGTGGACCGCTTTGTTTGTGTTCGCCGTTTTGGTATCTCTATCATGCACATTCTCTCGCGTCTACGGACTCTTGTCTGTCGTTTTAAGATGGAAAAACAAAAACGATAAATTCCACTAGGAGGCTTTATTTAAATGAAAGGCCGTCACGCTGGCGGAAAAGATAACTGAGCAGCACTGCATGGCCTACGCAATCCCTGCCACCCGACGAGCTCGCAAAGTGTTGTTTGAAAGACGACCCTGCCAGATGCAACGCATTGTGCACTCATACACGGTGCAAGAAGCGCGGCACTTAAAACGCTTTAGACGAAAGCAAGTATTAATTGCCTCTGTGGACAGTGAAGAACCATCGTCGGACTCTGACAACAGCGACTAGTGGCACTGCGTGTTATTTTTGTGGTGGTACGGCAGTTTCATAAAATGCGTTTTGTAGAGGTATATGGTCAACCTTCATTATTTTACCTGCGCGGTAGGAATCGGCAGAAATTCGCTTTAGATTGCTGAAGCTAAATCTGCCTCGCACTTTAGAATTGGGGGTGCGCTAGAATTGTGCAAACATGGTATCTGTTGAGAGGAGTGGCACAAGTGAGAAGAATCTCAGTTAGCCATACTTAGCCTATACTTAGTGTATCATTAACGCAGTCTAATGGTGCGAGTGCGTACTTCAGATGGAGCCTGATTTTCATCGGAGCACAGTGGAGATAAAACCCAGGCCTAGATCAAGACACAGGCTCATATCGAGCAGCTTTGATAGCGTATGAAATGGAGCAGTGGTTTCCACACCCCAAGAAATTAATTTTTTCACTTTAAACTGTATGTTTTTACCATGTCTGAGTTGTGCAATGGATGCCTGCAACTAGCAACTGAGCACACCTTTGTTTGTGCATTATTGCTAATAAAAGTCTCGGCAAAGCCTCGTGAATCCAGCCCTCTAATTCGGAAATCTGAATAATTTGAAGTGCCTATCCAGTCCCAGCAAACATGTGTATTAGTCAATGGCGCCAAATGCTCGTGAATTGGGAGGCAGGTTTGTGCACTATGGTTAATTCAGACGAATTGCAGGTAGGTGCTATACCGCCTGCTCCAAAGCGTATGACCGCTATCCATCCGAGGTGCAATACTGTAGTTCTTCCTGGTTTTTCCATCTCTTCCGGTTCTCCGTGTTTGCGCCAGTTTTGCTGACATGGACTGGTTTTCAGAATCAGGTGCGGAGAAAAAGGTGCCTACGACGATGTAATGAATGACTGAAAGATTGTCCAGCTTTACGAGCACCCCGCTGCATATGTTTCAACGGGCATCTTAAACGCAGACGAGACAGCGTTGTTTTACAAAGCCCTGCCAGAGAAATCTATCACTCTGAAGGAGACCCCTGCACAGGTGGCAGGCAGTGAAAGAAAGTCAAAGCTCGATCGGCGCAAACATGACTGGTACGGACCGCTTGCCACATCGTGTGATTGGAAAGGCGAAGAAGCCGAGATGTTTCAAAAACCTCAAACGACTTTTCATGGACTACTAAAGCGAATTTGAAAGGATCTTGGATGACGCCTCGAAATTTTTCGAGCTGGCTACACTAATTAGAGCAACGCTTTTGTACCAAGAAGCTAAGGTGTTGGTGTTTGTTGAAATTGCAGTGCCCACTGCAGCGGCATGTCAGGACTGGAGTCATTCAGGTCGTGTTCTCGCCGTGGAGAACTGCTGCTGCCCCTTCAACCCATGTG
>JAZHYW010026403.1:0-17514 GCA_037355805.1 Ixodes ricinus | reverse complement strand
CAAGGTATATGTATAGATGGTAGCGAAGCTTCCATAGGAGCCCATAGGCGCAAAGATGGCGGCTCATGGGGCACAGCGCCATCTGTGAGATGCGCGGCATTGTCATTAGTCATGCTCGCCTGTGACGTACAGGAAGTGACGCTTTATGAAAAAAACACGATATGACGCAATTTCCTTATAATTGTGACGTCACGATTGTTTTTGGCGCGAAATTTAAATGATTTTCGCCGGTAGCGCGAAATTTAAATGATTTTTTTTTACCGTCCTTCATACCTTGCTTCACGCGTCATAGCCTTGTTTGTATCAATCACTCCAATGTAATCCCTCTTACAAAAGAACCAGTTTTTTATCAGTTCTGGGAACCACCAATAAGTTACTATCTTTTTAAACTAAGCAGTGTGTTACAGCACGCCTATGAAGGCATACTTATTATTGTAACAATGGCTTGTTTGCCAA
Organism: Ixodes ricinus; assembly: GCA_037355805.1. NCBI lineage: Eukaryota > Metazoa > Arthropoda > Arachnida > Ixodida > Ixodidae > Ixodes > Ixodes ricinus. The sequence continues at coordinate 17,058 of JAZHYW010026403.1, read as the reverse complement.
GAAAGACAAAAAGGCACAAGCTTGGTTTACACAGTTTAATATATACGAACTTACAACACCACCACTGAACACTTAAAGATAGATATGGCGTTAAAAACATAGTGAAATGAGGTTTGGAAAACTCTATGCACGCACTTAATATAATGTACTCTCAAAAGGAGGCACGTTTACGCATTTATCTTGCACTGTTCACGTTGAGAGCTCGTAACTAGATTTAACCATATCAATCACAGGTGGAAGTGCGGGGCTATGCATGTTTTTTGCATTTGAATGTCCACATGAATTAATACTTCAAGAGATTGAAAATTGAGACCTTTCGTTATAGTACATGCGCTCGCCACAAACATATTGTGCTTCACAGCTTGGCTGTCTATGTGAGCGTTAGTACGCAAGAAACTGCCACAAATTGACAGGAAAAAAAGCATTAGAAAAAGGTTATTAATTCGCTCTGTTGCAAATTGTTAGCACCGTACTGACTCTAGCACCATACTGACTCACTGATTTACCTTTCATCGCAGTTTGATATACTTTTGTAGACCTCAGACAACCAAACATTAATCCAGGTTTATGTTTCAAGTCGTCACACTGCAGAAGTAAACATCGAGGTCAACGCTTGTTCTCACACACTCTTCAATCATGCACAGGGTGTGTAGGGTGTGTACCAACCGGGAAAACCTAAAATTTTCAAGTAATGCGGATTATATTGAAAGGACAGGGTAATATAAAGGAAACCATAAAAAAGTTCATAGTCAGTAAGAATGATAAGCGAAAGTGGAACGGCAGCGTGCAACGAAGCCCGATGATTGCACAAGGATTTCACGTTGGTGCCGCTGCACTGAATAACGTTGCTTGACACGTCACTAGGCAGCGCAGGCCACTAAGCACTTCCTGAACCGAAGTAACGGTCAACATTTTATCGAAATAGTCAGGAAAACCTTGGGAAAATCGGGGAATTTGGAATAAGTGATTTGGTAGACACCCGGTCCCATCATTCAAGTGAGCGACGTCATCTAGCACTATACAGCGAGGGTCGAATGAATCTAACATATTTTAAATAGAATGAAAAAATCAGTTTTGCATGCTGTGACACTGACATTTTGAGATTGATTCATGTAAAACTCAAGTTCATCTAGCTGAACCTATACGTCAATTGCAGTGTCTGAGCATGCGAAACGGACTTTTTACACTTTATTTAAAGTATGCTAGATTCATTTGGTCATCGCTGTAGACAGTTTTGGCAAAGCGTGTGATAATTTAGAGGTATGTACTCGCACAATCCGGTATACTAGCGCGAGCATTGAATGCAACATATAAGACAAAATAAAGGCACTTCCTGTGGGCATAACGCAAGCGTTGTCTCATCTGCACAGCCTCTGGACTTGTTGCTTGGTTTTGCGTCTCACAGCTGCATCAAGGAGCTCAGTATTCTTTTTACGGGCAAACCAATAAAGCCTCACCCTTGCAAACAAAGCAAATAAATCATCATAGACATCCTCACTGCAGAAAGACAGCAGCTTTTCGACCTTCTCATGAAGAGTGATACACAACGCCTTCCCAACGCCTTCTTTTAAAACAAGACTGTCAACTGATGCCCCAAAAACCTTCTCACAAGCTAGAACGAAGGAAACAAAGCAAAGTGAAGGGACTGAGAGGCTTCCAAAGTCTCCTTCAGCCGTTCCTTTCACACTCAAATACAACAACACTTGGCTCTCATAAGAAAAAGTGGCATTCTTGGTTTGCAATTCACATTCCTGAGTCACGTTTTCACATGTACGAAACTTGACAAACCTTGTTACCAGCCATCCAGCAAAGTAAACCATGTTGTTAAGTGATAATAAAGAGGGATAACTACAGGATGTGAGGGCAGCTGCACATTGTTGAAGTGAGCTTCCTAGACCAAGTGAAGGTGAGGGAGCTGAGAGACCAACCGGAAGAGCCGCTAAAAGAGTTGCCATGTCCTCTTCGCAGTTGCTCTTGTCGGACAGTTTAAACAAGTTGCTAACTAGGAGATGCCTAAAGGCTGCCTGAAACTGCGGGCAAGAGGAATTGGCGTTCGGACCAGACTTTGACCTTATTACGGAGAATGTGTTTTCGAGTGCATCTTGGTTGAGATGGCGAGTCAGAAGGTATATAAAACCATACTCAGATGTCAGGTGCTCACAAATCAGCATCACAGACCGAATGGTCAAGGAGAAACCGCGAATGCAAGCAGGCTGCCGTGGGCACCCAAGAACGTTAAGGCTTTCGAACATAATAAAGGCATTCTTTCAGAAACTCTTTGTGAACAGAGCCTTCGTGCGTTGCAGACACATATGCACTCTTCCCGCGTTTCTGTGAGCTGTTGAAGCTATCAAAAAGACGATCAATTTTTTCAATAAACCGGGCCGTGTGGATAGCTCCAACTGGCAGTTGCTGGAAAGTTACCATGGCAAACATTGCAGCAGCTCAGTGATTACTGAACATTTGCGCTGCTAGCTTCACTGACATCTTGGAGGCAAAAGTCAAATTAAAATGCTTTTCACTGAGCCTTGGCATGGATCGGATTTCAAGCTGTTTGTCTTTTTCGTAGGTTTCCCTGAGGAAAGAGCTTCTCAATATGTGGTCCCCAACTTGAAAATCGTACTTGAAGAACATATTTCGTAAGCAGTTCAGCAGATGCGGAACATCAAATAGAAAAAAAGTGGCTTCTCATTCACAGTTATGTAGGGCTTCTCAGGGGTAACAAGGCCATTAAAAAGAGCAACATTTTGATTCCCTAGGTCACATACGACACCTACTGGCTCCAGACCGGCTTTCACAAGCAAATTGTGGCACTGGAAAAGGAGGTCTCGCAAAATGTTGGCAGGTGTTCCCCATGAGCAAAAAAATAGCCAAGTGGCTGCTTCCATGGCGTGCGAATGCCTTTAGCCATAAACACAAGAGCTTTGTTTGCGAGGTTATGGCCTCTTCCAGTGTTACCTTCTTCGAGCCCTTCAAACCTGTCCACAGAGGGGTTGTACGAAAGCTCTTTTGTGACGTGCATCTCGTCAAAGACAATAATGCATGCCTTGTCTTCTGGTGAAAAGAAACTGCACGTCTTTTGACAGGTTCGAAAACTTCTGGGTAAAAACCAACCCTCAGGGGAACACGCTGAAGCCAAAGCTGTAACGACCTAACGGATGGGAGCCTCAGCAATTGCCTACAGTACCGGTAACCCTTAGGGCTGTGAAAGTACAAGCCCAAGGCAAAGGCTTTTTTCTGGCTGCACCACCGCCTTCCGAACCTGCTTGCATTGGACATCTTCAGCTGAGCTTCCACAAGGCCAGCAACGGCTGGAGACACAAGGCAACGTACACTTTCAACTATCTCAGTGACAGTCAGCATATGACGCCATCGCTGCAGTCGTTGCTGGAGTCTCTTGTTGTGTTTCCGAAGCTGTCGAAGTTTGGCCCTCAACACGTCCATCTTCCCCTTGCGCTCGGTGCGGGTGGCACAGGACCCTGCAAGGAGAACGCAAAAGCAATTATGAAACGTTTCGAGAAACAATGAAAGAAACAATGTGCCTCCACTGTAGAAAATGTGGAAGTACAAGTAAACTTTGCGCATCATGACAGACACCTACGTTGGTGAGAAACTGCAGAAGTCGAAGTCACCGACGTATCATAATCGGTAGGGGAAGGTTCGGGCGCCCACACATCGTTTCCTCCAGACGGCAGACCATGTCCATCCATCGCGTATGTGTGATCTACTACAAAAAACACAACAAAGGAAACAAAGTGACAGAGTGGTTGCAAAAAGCTGAACCAGCAATAGCTGATCAAGTACTACGCAACTAAGTAATCTTCAAAGACTGTCCTAAACAATGCACACTATCAAAACTTACCATGAACTCTGGTTCGAGGGCTAGTCTTCATGCTAGAGGTCAGAGCCGTGAGACTGCTCCCCCCATCTACAAAGCAGAGGCAAATAAAAAATCTGTCAAAAACATCAGTCATTGTATTGATTCAGGATATTCCTGCGGCATGTGACAAGCTAGATTAAAAACATGGTCATAGATGTTTTGCGTGTTTCCCAAGAAAGCACAAGTACTGGGAACACTACGACAGTCCGAAATATATAAGAAACATGGCCTGCAACACTTCTCTGCCAATATGCAATTGCTTTTACCTTGTTCTATAGTGCGGTGCGTGTGACACCGTGATGATGTGGGCCCACCGGTGCTACTGCTGCTGGCCAGTGTGGGCTCGCCCTCGCTGATCAATTGGCCAGTGCTGCTGCTCTGGATGACATCTCCGGCACCTATGCAAAGTTATGCACACACGTTATGTACACTAAAACAGTTCCCTGTATCTGCATGCGATATACCTTCTGAATAAGCTTACCTTCTCAGTAATAATGAAAACAAGATTTCGTGCTCACCTTCAGTGGTCAAATATGCTGGTATTGCATCACGACGCAGCCTTCCTCGATAAAGAAATGCAGAGGGCTTGAAGTCCCTGGAGCATACCGCCCGTTCCCGCAGCTGCTGTGGTGTCTTGTTCTGTAGGCTTGTGTTCCGGCAGAACTGAACCCAGACCCTCCGCCTGAATGTGAAGCAGTGTATTACTTTACATACCCAGGGCTAAAGTGGACATTTAAGTAAGAAAAAAGATTACACAATAAAGTTAGAGATAAACCAGTGAGATCATTGTACTTGGTCTCCCATCTGGGTCCAGCGAACGCCATGAGCGCGGAGCACACCTCTGTGCCCGTGAGGTTAGATAGGTTCACAACGCATATGATTACATTACTAGATTCCCGAGCACGACATCCACAGCAAGTAGACCTGATAGTCGCCAGCATGTTAAAGGGACAACACCAAACACGTTTCAAGCAGAATGGATGTTTTAGTGTTATTCACACCATCTGAAAGTTCGCTAAAACTGAAATGTTCAGTCATTGTTTCTTATTTGGTTTTTGGGATCACGCAGCCGTTCAGCAGAGGTCAAGCAAAGCCGCCACTAATATCTGAGATTAGTTTCGTCTCTCGCAGCTTGGAACGAAGACTGGGCCCAAAATAGCTCGATCAACGGGTGCCTATTACTAAATGATCATGCATGAGGGCCCATAGAAGAGGTGAAGAGCTTACCAGACATCACCGGACAACGGACATCGGGACATCACACATAGTTGCAGCGGACACAGCTGCTACAAGTTTCACATTGCAGAGTCCACAGGAAAACGATGGAGTGTGATGGCAGCGGTGCAGTCATCACTTGGGCATCGCGCTCCCAGCAGCGTCTTTTTACATGGAGCAGGCTCATCGTCCCGACGAACGGAGCCTTGAACGCGCCCGGCGGGCGCTCGACGACAAAACCCGCAGAACGGCGCAATAGGCTTTAACCAGTACAAACCGTTCTGCACTCGGATACGTGGGAAAACTTAAGACCACGAATTCGTTAAACGATTGCAAAGTGAAAGTTTGACGGGAGCTACAGAAATGCAGGCACGCTGGCAAACGCAAACAATGCTAACACGAGGCGTATCAGGACTGCGAACTTCTGCCGACGGCGAAAAATAGCGACGTTGTAGATGTCGCAACGAGTATGCACAACGTTATACATATTAAATACAACCTAAAAAATTCACCCAACTGAACATGCTTAAACGAAGCTATTATGAATAAATAATACTTTTATTTTAAGTAAACTATATTAAACACCGAAAATGCGTCTTTAATATTTTATCAGCTTAGTGTTTGGCCGCGCAAAACACAGTCGCGCTGCGGTAGCACGCCCTCCAGGGTGATGACGCTGACGATTGGTTTTGGGCCGCTTTTTTGCTCCACTTTCGCGACCTATATGAATTGACCTTGGGTTGAGTTGGTTCCGCGACTTGTTGTCTCGTACGGCTTTCTAGTCATTCTTTCGTCGTGGTCATGGTATACGGTATATGTAAAAAGTATTTTAACTGTAGTTTCTTTGTTGTCGGACATTTGCATTCGGTCACCGAATTTAGAAGCCACTGGGCCAGTCACATGTGCAAGCGCCTTTCTAGCACATGGTCATATGTGCAAGCGCCTTCCATGGAACTTGCACAGTAATTTCTTTAAATGCCCTTTATCATACTGCATTTGTCGCAGTAAAACTCGCTGTAATACAGTACTTTTTCTCCACTGTACAACTCGTGGCGCGTTATTTAAACATTTTGCATGTGTATTGTTATTTTTGTAATGTATGAATAACATACATCACTCCTTGTCTTCAGAGTTGATGTTTATTTTGCTTGTCATAGTTACAAAAGTTGGTACCTTTTGTGTGTCAATCCGTGGTGTCGTCCCATGTCGTCATTTCCAGAGAGTTAGCACAAATGTAAAAATATGCTTTCGATGTGCGGGGTCAGTTTGAAATATATGTAGCGCTGGATGACTTTTCTTCTGCAGTACAATTAAGGTACGCTTATAAAACAATTATATTTTAAACAAAAACCATGCTGAGTTACAATAACACTGACTCGTGAAACTAGAGGGCGCATGTTACTGCCTTATACAAAAATACCGCCAGAATTCGCCTTGGATCTATTCCGTCATCTGGCCAGCGGTTACTGCGTGTATCCATCTATGAAAAACTCAACTAGGGACTATACTGGCCGCTGGGTGCGCTCGCTGACGCTGAATTGGGCCACTGGGGCCTATGGAAGTGTCCGCTCTTTACGTTGTACTATACTTCTTCATGTTCTGACCTCGAACATACAACAGAGCTCTCGAATTTACAAGAGCAATAAATTGCAAGAAATAAAAGACGCGTCACTCACAGGACTCGAAGCCCTGGCTCTTCGCGCGGAAGGCAAGCACTAGAACCATTAAGCCACGGCCGCGCTGCCTACTTGGCCAGCTGCGCGCGTGGCATTACTCCCCCTTTAAAAAGTGCATCGCCCCGATTTAACGCGAAACAAAACAAAGCACAGAAAATAACAAGAACCGCGAACTAAATAGTCATTTGGAACACATAAGGACCATGCCTATCGGCGCGTACCCCTTCAGCGCAGCTTCAGGCGCAGTCTTCGCAGTCTTATCGCGCGTAGTACGGCTAGAGGCGCACGACCTGGACGACTTGCGGTCGCAGTGGGCGGCGTGATGTTGTTCTTGTTGCGACGGGCATCACCTCGTAGTTCAGATCTCCAAGTTGACGAAGTACCTTGTAGGGTCCGAAACACCGTTTCAGGAGTTTCTCGCTGAGACCACGCCGGCGAATCGGTGTCCACACCACTCCCTGTCTCCGGGCTGGAAGTGGACGTCCCGACGACGAAGGTTGTAGGGGCCAGTGTCGATACGTTGTTAGGCTTTATGCGGAGACTGACGAGCTGACGGACTTCTGCCCGTTGGGCAGCCACCCGCGGGTCGTCGCTTCCGTCGACCGCCGGTTCGAGGGATAACATCGCGTCCAGCATTGTCGTTACTTTGCAACCCTGAACCAGTTGAAAGGGTGTCACCCCGGTGGTCTCTTGCACGGCTGTGTTGTATGCAAATGTGACGTGCGGCAACACCTCGTCCCATGTTTAGAAGTTTTTTGCGCGACACCACGGACATTTACAAGCGAGTAGACATAGTGAAGCACGAACAACTTCTAGACTGCATCATGAACAAACTAGGCCAACAACAACTTTTAATCGTCCCATGTCTTGTGCTCAACGTCGACGTACATGGAGATCATGTCGGCGATGGTCTTGTTGAGTCTTTCCGTCAGCCGTTGGTCTGCGGGTAGTACGACGTGGTGCGAAGATGGCTGGTGTGGCTGAGATGAAGGACGAAGGACGAAAGACGAAGAAAGGGCGAACGCCATGAACGATGATTCACGGTCAGATATTTGAGCTTCGGGAGCCCTGTGCTGGTGGACGATGGACTTGAGGAACAACTTGGCGAAATCACTGCAGTCCCTGAAGGAAGGGCTTTCGTTTCGGCATACCGCGTGAGATAATCTGTGGTGACGATTATCCAGTGGTTTCTCGGCGTTGGCGGCGGGAAAGGCCAAGTAGATTCATTCCGATATGCTGGAATGGTACGGGCGAGGAAGCAATCGGCTGTAGAGACACCTGCTGGCTTCGTTGGTGTTTTCTTCCGTCGCTGGCACTCGTGGCACGATCGCGTGTAGCGGTGGATGACTTTGGGTAGCTTGGGCTAGTAATACTTTTCACAAATACGGACCAGTATTCGGCTGTAACCAAGGTTTCCGGACGTCGGGTCGTCGTGTCATGCTTGAAAGATCTCATCTCGAAGGTCGGTCGGGATTACCAGCAACCACGGCGAGTTGTTGTCCCCAACGTTGTCTTTGTTTAGTACACCTTGTCGAATGGCGAAGGTCGGCAGTGCTCGTGAGAAAACACGTTTCACTGTACTCCCGCGCCTTTCCAGGTGCTCCATCGATTCGCACAGCTCACGATCGTCTCGTTGACGCCGTGCCATGTCGTCGGTGTTCACTGCGCCTAGGAAGCACACGTCGTCATCGTCGTCGCTGCTCCCGGAAGGTGTTTTGACGGGGGCCCTGGACACGCAGTCGGCGTCACTGTGCTTGCGGCCTAATTTGTAGACCACAGTCATGTTGAACTCTTGTACTTGAAGATCCCACCGAGCGAGGCGTCCTGAAGGGTTCTTGAGGCTCGCAAGCCTGCAGAGCGAGTGGTGGTCCGTGACTACGCAGAATGGGCTTCCGTACAAGTATGGACAAATCTTCGTGAATGCCCAAACGACCGCAAGGCATTCTTTCTCAGTCGTGGAGTATTCTTTATCCGCCTTGGACAGTGCCCGACTTGCGTAGGCGATGACTCGCTCGGTGACTTCTTGCACTTGAACCAGTACCACGCCAAGTCTTGCGTTATTTGCGACCGTGACAATCTTGGTCTCGACGTCCTGATCGAAATGTCCAAGGACAGGAGTAGTCCGGAGTCTCGCTTCAGCTTGTCGAATGCCTGCTGCTGCTGCTGGGCCCATTTAAACTTCTCGGCGTCCTTCGGACGATTTGTGAGGCGGTGCGGAATTTCTGCGAAATTCCGAACGAAGCGCCGATAGTAGGCACAGAGCCAAAGAAACTTTCGCACGGCCTTCTTGTCTGTCGGCGCTGGAAATGCTGCAACGGTGCGAGTCTTTTGGGGTCTGGGCGAAGGCCTTCGATACTAACCACGTGACCTAGGAACTTCAGTTCGTCATAGGCGATTGGACACTTCTACGGCTTGAGGGTGAGTCCGGCAGTCCGTATGGATTGGAGAACAGATCGGAGTCGTCGCAAGTGTTCGTAGAAGTCGCCAGAATACACTACGACGTCGCCGAGGTAGACGAGACAACTCGGCCACTTCAGTCCGGCCAGTACGGTGTTCATGACAAGCTGGAAAGTTGCTGGCGACGTGCATAGCCCGAAAGGCGTTACCTTGGATTCATAGAGTCCATCCGGCGGGATAAAAGCTGTATTCTCGTGGTCCTGTTCGTCGACTTCGATCTGCCAGTAGCCGATCTTCAGGTCCATCGATGAAACGTATCGAGAGTGGCGCAGCCGGTCTAACGTGTCGTCGACGCGGGGAGTAGATAGATGTCTTTCTTTGTCACAGCGTTCAGCTGTAGGTATTCCACGCAGAACCTAGGCGTCCTGTCCTTCTTCTTAACCAGTACAACAGGAGAGGCTCATGAACTGCTTGAAGGTTTAATTATGTCGTCGTTCAGATATATCTTGAGCTTGCTCCTCGATCACCACCTTCAATGAAGACTCGGTATGGCGATCAATGCACAGGGCGCGCGTCGTCCTCAATAACGATGCGGTGCTTCGCAACGTCGGTTTGGCGTACCTTTGACGATGTCGCAAAGCAGTCGGTGTATTCGGCAAGGAGGTTAATCAGCTTTCGTCGTCGAGCAGTGCTGGTGACTTACTGTCTTGTTGCGGTGGCAAGGATTTGCCGGTCATCGCGGCGATTTCGGTAGAGTTTCGGAATTCCTCGACGTGGCTCATGGCTGCACCTTTCGTGAGGTGTTGCGTTTCATTTGGGAAGTTCGTCACGGGGACCACAGTGCGGCCATCCTGCTCCTGACGTTCAGGTACTCCTCTTGCGACGCCTATTCGTCTTCCTAGAAGCAACTAGAGGCTTCGGTGATGCCAGCGGGTACGAAAACACTCGACCGCGGCGGTACGTTTACTTAGCTTGCGAGGACTCAGACTGTGGATGACGTCGTTTTGGGTTCCTCCGGTGGTGAAACAGGTTTTCGTAGCGTAGAACCGGTTTTCTTCGAGGTCGATGACGGCGCCATACACACAAAGAAAGTCCATTCAGAGGATAACGTCCCTCGCACAGTCTTAGAGAACGACGAACTTCACAGGGCACGTCTCACCGTGGATCTCAACGCAAGCAGTGCATCTGCCGACTGGTGTGATGATGTAGCCCACCGGCGGTTTGCATTTGAGGGCCTTCCCACAGTTTCGTCACTTTTCGCAGGCGGCGAAAGGGCAACCCCATCAAGACTGAGTAGCCTGCTCCGGTGTCCACGAGTGCCGATGCATCGTGGCCGTTAATAACAACATTTAAGTTGTTGGACACCGATGCAGGCGCGTCGTTGTGATGCGGAGCGTCGGGAGTGTGGGAGCGCTCCGTCGTTCTTGGGGCTCTTTAATTCGGTCGTCTTCGGCAACGCCACCTCCAGGCGTTGCCGCACTTAGTTTTCCCGGCGACACAGGGGAGACGGGCTCTGTCGGCAAAGTTGGGGCGTTGGAGAAACTGAACGTTGTGGCTGTGGTGAGCGGGATTCACGGCGGAGAGAGGCGCTGAGGAAGGCGAACGTCGGAAGTACTCCTCGATGTCGCGAGGGCGTTCGCCGTTCCGTGGGCGTGGGTCGTTCGGCTGGAACCGACGCAGCCCTATTTGCCGATAAGGACAATGGCGGTAAATATGGTCGGCTTCCCCGCAGTGGGAGCACAACAGGCGTAAATCGACCGTTCTCCGCACGTCAGTCTTCCTCGGCGAAAGTCGCTCCGGGCGGACGTCTGGACTTGTCCTTCCTGGCGTCGAGGATACGGCGGCATCGGTGGGTCTCGTCGGTGTGGCGCCGTCGCCTGGCGGTGTACCTCAAGATCGGTTCCTTTGGCGTCGTCGTGTCGATCGGAACTTTTGGTGGGAAGGCTCGGTGAACATCCTCTCGAATAACCTCGGCGAGTGAAAGTGAGGACGGGCGATCCTCAACGGGGAGCATCTTGCGGAGTTCTTCCCGGACGACTTCACGGTTGATGTCGCGGATGCCGAGGAGGTCGGTACCAAGGTTGGATTCGTATGTCTCCACAGTAGTTACGCCAGGATGTCGCTAGTAGTTTCTGGCGCGTGCTATTAGCGCCCGTTTTATATTTGTCGCCTCCATGACGAACTTGTCGACTTTTGTCGGGGGATTGCGGATAGGACCACCGAATATCTCGCTCTTCACGCCGTTCATCAGGTGGCGCAGCTTCTTCTCTTCGGTAGCCTGAGGGTCGGCGCGGGCGCTCAGGCAAAGAACTTCCTCGGCGAAACTGGTGATGCTCTCATTTGGGCCTTGGGTCTTTGTTCTAAGGATGTCTTCGGCCCTCTCGCGTCGGTATTGTCTGGCAAAGGTCTTCTTCAGTTCTAACTTACACACCTCCCACGAAGTTAGAGAAGTCTCGTGGTTCTCCATCCAGTGCCTTGCAATCGCTTCCAGCAAGAAGTAGATGTTCTGCAAGCACTGGTCAGCTGTCCCCCGTTTTGGTGGGCTACACGTTCATAGTGTTGAAGTCAGTCTTCAATTTCCTCGTGGACGTCCTCGTCAAAAGGTGTCGGAGTCTGGGGTGCGACGGGAAGGCACCCCGACGGCTGCGGCCGGGGTCTGCGACGACCGGTTGTCCATCGTCGGCCTCTTTGACTGCTTGGTCTTGAATGACAAGGGTCCAAGTTCCGGGGGAAGGCATTGGTTGCGGCGACTTGATAGGGGTCCCGGTCTGGGCTTCGTTGGGAACTCGAAGGCTTGGCTTCGGAGTTGCACTGCGGGCCCTCGGAGGGGATGCGCTGCACGGACATGCGTTACCCCGCATCTCCACGAAAATGTCACGAATATTAAGGTGACGAAACAAACAATAACTGAGAATACTAAAGTGTTTAATGGGGTGAACTTCTGCCCAAAACCAAAAAGACAACAGAGGATATCAAAAAAGCGTCGCGGGTGTGGAAGTCGGCGTAACAGCAGGATCGAACGCTGGGGCGAGACTGACTCCGGCAAGCCACGCGGAGTTACTTTTGTACGCGTGGGCTTCTGGAACAATCGGCGCTAGAAGATTCGGCGCGTAGAACATTCTGACCTCGAACATGCAACAGAGGTCTCGAATTTGCAAGAACACTAAATTGCAAGGACAAATAAAAGAAGGGTCACTCCCAGGACTCGAACCCTGGCTCTTCGCGTCGGAGGCAAGCACGATAAACGTTACGCAACAGCCTCGCTACTTGGCTAGCTTCGCGCGCGGCACTGTAATCTCTTCAGATGTATTCCGTCAAACTTCTTCGATCCCAAGGAACAGGATGCCAGCCCAAAACACAAGAGAGGAAAAAGTGAGAAAAGAAGAAAAGAGAGGAAAAGTAAAAGACAGAAAAAAAGAGAGCAAGGAAACGGCAAATAAAGGCGGATAATAATAACACCCCCAAGTTCAAAAGTTACAAAAACAAAAAAAGATTTTGAAAATATAGAAAGAAACATAGGGATATACCGGTCTACTGTCGAATGCATCTTTAGTCTACGTAAGTCCAAGAGTTACAAAGAGACTGAGTTAGAAAAAAGCTTAGAAAAATTATACAGGAAACATAATCTAAAAAAGTACGTAAGAAAGCCGGGGATGTACTGCTTTACTTTCGGGTACACCATCTGTCTATATACTATATATCAATATATCCCCTGTTTTCTTGCAATTTTGTAATACATTTTTGTAATTATTTTTTTCTGTAATTTCTGTGGGTCTTAAATTTGGAGGTGTTATCCTTAATCTCCTATATCTTTTTGTTTCTTTGGCTTCTATTTTCCTTCTCCTTGTCCTTTACTTGATCTCCCTTTTCATTGTTTTTCACTTTTCCTCTCTCTCTGTTCTGTGATGGCATCCTGTTGCTTGTGGTCGAAGAAGTTTGACGAACGACACAAGAGTTAATAGTTCAGCGCTGTGTGAGTGTATTTTTTGTGTGCTTGGATCTATTGAGTGACTGTCTACCTGTGCGCTTAAACGTGGATTATGCGTTACCAACTCGCCCAATCTGCACTATTAACATATGTCGTCCAAGCAGAACTTTGCTTTGTAAAGCCTGCAACAGAAAGCTTTCGAAAAGTGGAAGACCGTCTTGTCATCACACACTGTTCTCGGCATCTGCGACCACTACAAGCAGACGGAGGCCACGGCAGACGCGTCCTCGTATGGAATGGGTGCCGCCATGCGGCAAAAGTTATGCATCAAGAGTCCTCCCCAACACCGAGCGCCGATCCGCAGAAATTTAAATTGAAGGCCTCGCTCCAGTTTGGGCATGTGTAAAATTTCAAGGCTTCTTGGTCGGAAGAGGTTTCAAACTCGAAACCGACCACACATCTCAGGTTTCCGGTTTTGGATTCAAGACATTTGAAAACTTAACTCCTCAATTCCGGAGGATGCGTATGCGTCCAATGAGGTACACCTACACCATTTCTTAGGTCCCATGGAAATGTATCACCGCGGCTGATGCCATCTCAAGAACTTCAGTTTAACCATTGGATACGATTTCACGTACTCTACGTATCAAGGAATTCGTAGAGTGTGTGATCTCCTTTCTAACGGTGAACCATATCCAAGCTTGAGGCAAATCTTCGCATGTCAAAACATGTCAACGCCTCAGCAAAATATCTTCGAAGTGGCTTGTTTGTGTGCAGGCTTCTCCCCACAGTTAATCTGCAGTTTGTCGCCGCACAGTCTGCCAGCCAGAATAAAACTACTCTTAGAAAATGATCGGTACCGGATAAAGTATATTTAGCTCTCTTACCTCATTGTTGATTAAACTTTATGCGGAAGCCTGGTCACTACCAATCTCCGTTTCCCACCGACACACTGGAGGCTGTTACGCGGTGCTACCTCAAGCCGATGGTTCCTCAAAACTTTCTGTTATGCATTGAACTAGATGTTGCCTTCTTCAAGAGTTTATTGAGACGTCCGAGCAGACAGATTACTCGACTTGTGGCGTCGTTATTTTCCCGCGACAGCACTGGGAACACCGCGTCAACGATTCGAACATGGCAGCATACGACGAAGCCATTATAAAACGATTATACGACGGTAGGTGCCATCCTGTGCTTACTGACAAACTAAGGCGTCACAAACAACACAATCTTATAAGTGCACACATGACTGGGGTATCCAAGCCGGTACCAGGGCGTCCTAAACAATTATGTGCGATGATCATATTGTAGAAATAAAGCGATAACATGGATGGGGAGAAGAAACACGCAAACAGGACGTTGACTTTCAACTTGCAAGACAGAGTTCGTTCGTGTTTCTTCTGCACCGTCCATGTTTTTGCGCTGTTTCTCATTAAGTTTCAAGAATACCAACTACCCCAACTTTTGATGTACGATCATGTTCCCGCGCACCGTACCCTTATACAGCGGGGAAAGGCGGAAAGCGATGACCACAAGTAGCATGAAGCTGGTATCACTTCCGGAATGAGAGCGCCTGCGCAATTCGCTTAGCGAGATCGGTCTCTTTAGTTTTCCAGCTAACTTTAGAGGGAAAATTCAAGTGTTACGACATAACCACCAATCCAGATCTTCCACGAAATATTAGCGAAACAATTGACGTCGCGTGACGCTATACACAAACTCAGTTTCCTCACTCAATTTAATAGTAAATTACGTCCCGTGACACACAGATTTCGTCTCCCCATGCTCTTTCTGCCTTTCTTCTTTCACCGACCAACATGCCCCTCATCACCCTCCTACAGTGCCCTCTCCCCCTCGCCATCTGCCTATCTTCTCTTCCTCCTCCTTCATCTCCTTCTTCCTATTTCTCGTCCCCTTTACTCATCCCATTACTCCTCTTACAGTACCAACACCTCCTAGAATTCAAAGCCGGAGCGCTCGGGGAGATGACGTCAAACTACGTCAGAGCTGACGGCTGACGGCTCGAATTGCCCGAGGCGTCTGCTTCAACGCAACGCACCTTCCTTTCCCCAGAATCACGTGGTCGTACCATGCAGCGACTTCACGGCACCCGGGCACCGTCGGGACGCCGATTGCAGGGACTCCGGAACCGGGGGGGGGGGGGGAGGCAGGGAGGGTCAAAGCTTCTCCCAAGATTTCTCAGGATGGGGCTGAGCCCCACCACTCCAACGTCGAAAAACGCAAAGCTGTTTATTCATCTATTGTAATTCCTCCAGTCAGCGAGGCGGCGGAAGAGGCCGGATCAACGCCAAATAACCTTCTTTCGCTTTGCCCAACAAGGTGGACTGTCAGAATGAAGTCAATGAAAAGGTTCGCTGAAAACTATGAGTTCAGGAGACACTGAACGAGCTGCTAGAAGGAGAATATTCGATTGCAGACAACAGCAGGGCCATTTTGAAGGGTTATGAGAGGCTTTTGAAATGTTTGAAACGCTGCTAGAAATAAACATTTCTATAGCTTTGTTCGGTCCATGCGAAGAACTTGCAAGTGTACTGCAACGTTCAACGTTTCACGCCGTAGATATCAAAGAGGCTGCATGAGACTCTGCTGCGAGGCAATGTCCCGTCTTCGGTCTGAAGTCGCGTTTGAAGAGTTGGGGGACTGCGCGAGCTCAACTGCAATGCGGCTAGATTTGAAGGATCTTCGCAGCGCAAGGCCAACAAAACCGCCAAACAGGCTTGAAATGAGCAACAAACCTTCTCCGCCAGTTGTACTTGATTGCAAGGCAGCGTTACGGAAGGAGTGCTTTGCGGCTGTAGACTGCATTCTGGGTGAAACTCAACGGCGGCTTGAATAGCCTGGTATGAAGCAGCTAGTAAAACTAGAAAGCACCTTGATTAACGCTGCCGGGGGTAGACAGTTCACAACAGATGACCTGAAAGAGTCCCTAGGAGTGCATGCATGTGATTTTAATCTGGCCCGACTCTCTGCGCAGTTTTTACTTTTGCCGGCTCTTTTATGCAACCTTGATTCCCTCAAAATTTGACGCCATATTGAGGACACTACAGGCAAAATCCGATGAAATTCGTGACCTCCTGGACCAAGTCGTAAAATATACGAAACTTCTTCATTCTGTGCCTGCATCTGTCACTTCGGGAGAGCACTCGTTTAGTGCATTACGCCGAATTAAAACGTATCTACGCAGCCGCATGGATCAGGGAGGCTAACACACCTCCTTACTTTGCACATTCAAAAAGGAAGAACGTCGAGCTCAACCTGAACGACATCATCAAGGAATTTGTCTCCAGGACTGCTGAGCGAACGGCGACCTTTGGTCTTCCTCGAGACGATCAACACACATGGCTTTGGGGCCTATATATGGGTCTGTTTTCTTCATCACGCTTTTGTGTACATTTTCAAAATATAAATTAAAATGTCATTGTATATATGTAATTATCATGGCTTACTCGTTCATTTCACAGCGTGGATGTCTTTTTGGATGAACATCTGAAGAATAATAAACGTGATTCTCCGCAAACTAAATTTTGCAATGCTGTGTATTCTTGTACGAATTTTGAAATTGTCTGAAGCACTATGCATAAGCGTTTTCGCGATATTAGAGAGTTTTAGTGAATTATTCGTAAAAGCTTTGATGGTCGGAAAGTGCTTGCGCAAAACGCACTATTGCGTTCTACGCGTGTGCATTCCCGAGCCGCAATTGTATTGCGTACGAGCCACTAAAACTCCCTACTGTTGTTATAAAGCAGGAAGGAAAAGTGATTGCACATGTTAAGTAAGGAACTTCATGCAAATAATATTTTATTTTTTAATAAACAGTAAGTAAAAATAAAACAACAGAAATACGGCTCCAGGTTTAATCGCCTATAATAGAATATACAAAAACAAAATGCTTGACTTCAGCCCCCCCCCCCCCCACTCAAAATCTACCTCCGGAGTCCCTG
>JAZHYW010026402.1:0-11294 GCA_037355805.1 Ixodes ricinus | reverse complement strand
GTATCCCACAGACCTAGTAAAAATGGCGGCCACTGGGCAATTAGCAAACAGGAAAAGTGAAAAGAAAACAAAAAGATCCAAGAAATTTCTTACCATTCCACACACTCACGGATTCTCTCACAACATAAAAAAACTGTTGTCAGATGATTGAATGGACTCTTCACGTGTAAGAACAAACTTACAAAAAGTGTACAAAAAGTTAATGAAGAAAACCTAGAAACGAAATGCAAGCAGAAACACAAAGAAACATATGACAAATGCGAAGAGAGGGTAGTATACTCGATTCCACTGTCTTGTGGCAAGACTCGTGGTGCATTCGGGTGGTCGCCTCTTTCCTCTGACCTTTATTCAGCAGAACACCCCTCCCCCTTGCCACCAAAGCTACTCGGGATCCTTTTCAGCCGACCACAACTGCTGGGTTAAGAGCGCTCTGACATTGTCAGACCAGCCACGGAAGTAGAACGTATTGACATTGGTAATGCATTAAAAAAAGACCTTTCAGCGAACGGTGGACGATTGAGCAAAATTTACGCTCGCAACGTGATGAAACAACGGTTGTGACGTAAATAGTTCTACGTTATCAACATGTAAAAAAGAAACAAAAAAACCAGCGGTATGCGAATTGATTTTCCCAGAAAAGACCGGAAAGCCAATGTTTGGAAAGAGTTGTCGACTCATCGCGTTTTCGACTGTGAACGCGCTGCGATAGCGGTCATGCGTGCAGCATAACAAGCAAATATGAAGCGGTTAATAAACCGCGTTTTTCGCATGGCGGAATATCGTGCAAGCAGGATATAGCACGTATCGACATGTGACGCAAATCACTGGTGCATTATATTCGGCTCTTCTTTTAGTTTACAACACAAAGCTTTGAACGCACTTTTACCAAACCCGAACATTTCTTGATCCAACCACAAAACCCGGCAAAACACCGGCGAACTCTGCGAGCTGTTCCTTCGGCGGTTAGGTTTAGCAGGTTCACTGCCGTGAGAAGAACGACTTCGTGAAAACACCGGGAATACTTTCCACGTCGACTTTTCCTGTTACGGTCACTAACGAATGTCGTCCCGTCCGTTGTAATCCTCGCACCGTGGAATGCACAAGTGCTTTGTAGAACCAGATATCCACCGGCGGCATGCCGGACCCGCACACTACTACAGACCACTGCCGGCCACCGTCAACAAAACCACGTGATTTTTCCAAGTACCGCATGACGCCTGCGCCGCTCCGCATTCCGACGGCTACAGACGGAGTGCTAGGGAGCGCTCTCAGAGGAAGGTGCGCCCTCTCCTATTGAAAAATCTAATTTTTATGAGAAATTCCTTTGTCCAATAGACACATATGAATCATACAAGATATATAGTCCTTATATATTTATTATATGGTTCTTATGTGCTCTTATATATCTTGTTGATTCATATGTGTTTATTGGACAAAAGAAATTTCTCCTACCAATGGCTTTTTCACTGGGTTCGGAAAGAACCAACCGATCAAGCCACCGCACTCTCTTCCCACCACCAGATTTCGCGCGCTCTGGAAAGAGCGTTCGAAAGCACACAGAAAGAACAACGCAAATTCGCCATCATATCGGGCAGACAGGGCGGTACCTAAACAATAGATTAAAATAACACAAATATAAGCTTTCAGTAACAGGAGTACGCACACCTAAAAGCGCACGTGAATAGCTGCGAGGGATGCAAGCCCATCTTTAACGAAGCGGCGGCTATCAAAAGGCACTCTGACCGGTTAGGAAGGGAAGTGGACGAGGCCTTTCATACAGAGAAGCGGCAGCAGTGTGAGTCAAAAATCCCTTCATTTGAGCAGAAAGGAGGAATGGTTTCTCGAGAAGGAGATAGGAGCCTCGGTCGGGGGAGAGAGGAATGGGCCTGACCTTGGCCCGGCAGGTGCGCTCTCATGATCACGTGGGCTCTGCACGCCGGAAAAGTGATAAACTTGCCGCGAATTGACCTTTTTCAGAGATCGCTAGGCGCATGCGCCGACTCTGGGAGAGGGGAGGAAAGGGAAAGGCGCCATTTTTGGTGGCTCTCTCGTCCGCTCGGTTGCTCGGACAGTGCTTGGTTAGGCTCGACTCCTCCGCTTTTCTCGCGGCTAGGCTTCATAGTCGTCATGCCTCACCACCATGCAGGTATAGGTTGCACAAATAACAGCAAAAATGGTTAAAATGCAAGATTTTATAGAGTTTCAGCAGCCTTTTGCGGGTGGTGCACGAAAGCACCCGATGTCAAACACCCCGCCCTTTTTGCCCTGCTTTCAAAAGCCTAGGACGCGAATCCCCCGTGTTGGGTGGCTGGGTCATCAGTGTGATGGCGGGACGTTCTGCTTTTAACTAAAACACAGTAAATGTGAACATGATGGTAAACCTGAAACTGGTTAGGAAAACGAAAACGTAAAAGGAGACAGAAAAAGAACAGGCAACGTCTCTTGAGACGTTGCCTGTTCTTCCTTTGCGTTTTCCTTTTCCTACCCCAGTCTCAGGTTTAATAACTGAAAACAAGTGTGTTGATGAATAGATACGAATACATGAAGAGATAAAACATCAAGGAAGCACTTCTTGAAAGAAGTCCTGTTTCCGCCCTGTCCTCCATGTTCTCTCCTTCCATGTATTCGTATATCAAGTTTACCATCATGTTCAACTTACACCAGTTCGCCTGCACTCTGACTATATTTCCGTTAACAGTGAATGTGCACACGCGGTTGTGTGACGTAATCATGCCATAGCCGGTTCTCAAGTAAAGAATAACAAGATAAAGCTTTCCGTTCTTCAAGCGTGCGCTATACACATTCGCGTCTTGCCATGTTAAGAGTGAAGAGAAAACACGTCACTGGCAAAGCATTTAAAGCGTGCGAAACGAATTTAAGCCTCACGGAGACAGAACCACGATGGAATGCCTTGGCAACCAACCGTAAACTCCCCTGTTTGCTGGGCCCACTTTGTCGAAGGTTCGTAAACGTGCCGAATTCGAAGAGAGATTGTTTCTAACATACCGTTCCTTACTTTTTGACGGTGCAGGCAAGCCTTTGCGATATCAAGACCGCCCGGATTTCACACCGTCCGAGTTTGTTTACACATTCCCGAATACGGCGATACCCCGTGCGCTCGCGCGGTACACAGGACGGCGAAGTGACGGACGCAATAAGCTTGAATAACTTAATTAAGCGATCAAGGAGAGCAAAATCAGCTGTTTGTAGTGGCCGGGCCTCATAAATGGAGCTCACAAGCTCCGCACAAGGTGGATGGTTGGGTCGGTATCCAAACTGGTCACCATTACTTTCCTCACATAACACTCTGCGACTCTGCCTTGAAAGCCGACTCCCTCTTTAGTTGCTTGCAAGACGCGACACCGAAGTGACGATTAAGTGACTCCGAGTCGATGGTAGGAACCGATGCGGCGTCGGCGGTCTGTCCATCCTTGAAGGTATAAAAACGAACGAGATCCTCTGTATCGTAAACAGTGGCTTTTGTTAATCCTCCAGGGGCCCTAATCTAGACACTTGGCGAAAAATTCGGCGAGAAAATCGGCGGCTGCGATTGGCCGATGTCGCACTTGACTTTGGCGCCTGCCAATCACAGCCGCCGTATTTCTCGCCGACTTTTTCGCCAAGTGTTCAGATCAGGGCCCCAGGTCGTCCTCAGCCATTTCGAAGAAAATATGCAAGCGAAACGAGGACAGAAATACACGTTCAGAATGGTGAAAGACGGAACAACGCCACCAGAGAACACACGTAAACACATGGACCGGGAGACACGCCAGGCCTGGCGCGGACGACGGAGAGACGGTCCCGGAGCCACCAAAAGTGTTTCGAGCGATTCCCGCGAGGGCGCGCCACGATCGTGGCCAAACTATGAAAAGGTCAATAGTGTCCGTGTCTGACGTGTTTTAGTGTCCCTTGTCTCCTTTTGCGTTCGGATACCAAGATGTTTAACCAACACACTCCCCTAGTTCTATCGAAGTATCGGATAACGTTGTCGAATCAAAAACGCAATCTACTCAAACGCACTAATCCCTAATAACTCACAAGTGCATTTTATGCGCCTGGTATTTCGACGGCGAAAAATTACTCTAGATTACGCTTCACGACACAGAATATGTGAATAAAAAACAAAAAAATAGAAACTTACTTGACACAATGCACACTAGTAGAAGAACGATGGCCAGATTTCTCATGACTGTGGCTGAAGAAAAAAACAATAATGTACGCAGTTTCACCTTCTATGAACACTGCAAATAATCGCTCGAATTGGGATGTGTAAATTCTAAAACTACGTAGATAATATGTTATCGTATCGGTAAGTGCATAGCCACGTAGTGTTTTTTTTTTTTTTAAATCACGAGATCACGAGTAAATGTATTCACGGGTTATTTATGCTTAAATCTGCATCTCCAGGAAATTTCACACCACAAACTGTGTATATAGATCTTTTTCACTGATAAATCACCAACGCACTAGAACCAGGTTGTCTTTGCAAACGTGGGTCAAATCGCTCCTCCAGAAACTACGCATAGCACGAAAAGAGGTTGATGCAGTAGTGGTTTGTGCCAAATGCTTCATTAATTTAAATTATTAGCGTTAAGTATAATTAGGTGATTAATACATTTTAGTACTTCACATTTTTATTATTTCCTTTATCTGCACTGGTTTCATGATGAAAAATAACGCGAAACATAAGGACACAGACGAGACAATACACAAGACAGGGCGCTGATTATCAACTTCCTCATTGTTAGAAACTGTGACTAGAAGACGATGACGACGGTCAATCTTCTGGCGCCATGAGCACGAGCAGCGCCGATCTGAATTCCGACATCATGCAATAAACACGTTCCTTCTCCTGGCTCCACAATAGCAGTGTCACATATCGCCACAACGTCGATTCGTTTAGCACTTTGCTACAGTTGCGATTATTACGTACAACCACGCAGGAAACGATTCCCTGATCGGCGGGCTACCACCGGTAAGCTGCTTAGGCGTGGCTTACAGCGTTCCTCCCTTGGACGATGTCGCAGATAAGTGGGAATCGCATCTTATTAGAGTGGAAGCTTCCTTCGAGGAAAATCGGATCACATCTGCAGCTCAGACGCGAGATCTTCTAGTATCGGCAGAAGGAACGAAGGCTCTCTGCGTGTTACCCGCAAATTACGTACCTGCAAAAGTGTCTGAGCTGACCTATGACCAGAGTGTCAAGCACAAGGATAGTCACTTCATACCTAAGCCAAATGAGATAGCGGAGGGTTTTCGTTTCTACAACCGTGGACAGGGAGGTAACGAGACAGTTCACAATTTCCTGGTGGACTTCCGTCGAATTACGGAAAATTGCAATTTTGGGTTACTGCCCGACCGAATGTTGCATGACCGCCTTGTTTGTGCGCTGCACAACAAGAAGCTGCGACACGCTTTATTGGCACGCCAGGACCTGACGGTGGATTCGGCAGTGGGTGAGCAGTCGCTACAGAGGCGGTCACGAACGGTGCCACGCCGGTGGTGAAGCCAGCGGGAGGTCTACAGAAGATGACAGCGAAAGGAGCCGAGCTTCTCAAATTCAAGCTCGAAGCAAGGTTCAAGAGAAGATGAGAAGATCAAACCTTGAAAACCGCTGTGGTAGAGCCTGACACCTACCCAGTGTTAACGGGGTTTCGGAAAAAGACATGTTTTGGCTGTGGAAAGGCTGGACATGTTGCAGAGCGCTGTACTTCACGTACAACAATATCGGCCGCAGAGGCCAACGCCTTATCTGGAACAGTCTAATAAAATCGGCGGTATTGATATCATTTTACCGCGACCGCATCAATAG
This sequence comes from Ixodes ricinus, assembly GCA_037355805.1. NCBI lineage: Eukaryota > Metazoa > Arthropoda > Arachnida > Ixodida > Ixodidae > Ixodes > Ixodes ricinus. The sequence goes on along the minus strand of JAZHYW010026402.1, from coordinate 5,482 downwards.
GGCACGATCAACCTGATTGCGCCAGCTCAGGGGCTGTTCACGTGGGGCGGTGTTGAACTGCTCATGGAACTGGGCCCAGTCATCCCGGTCTGCGCCATTCCGAAAAACCTATACGAAGAGAAAAAAGCAAGCTGGCCTGTTTGCAACACAACGCATTAAGCTTGTCATGCCAAGTCGGCAGCGTTCCCATTTAGGGGCAGTTGAGTTTGAAGATCCGTAACTAAGGACGTAATGTGAACGCGGAGCTAACAGTTTTGGGATGCAACGGACCAAGTCTGGTTGGCCGCGACTTTATTCGAGCGTTCGGCCTTCTTCCAGCTCAACTGTTGTCTTTAAAGTCTGAACGTGGAGTCTTGGATGAGGTTTTGGCAGAACACTAAGAACTATTTCTACCACGATGGAGTCTAATCTAATCGAATGCTGTGCGGTGATATTAAGCTCACCGTAAAGAAGTCTTGTCCGACGGAGCAGTATTTTTTACTACTGATCGATGACATTTTCGCTTCGCTGAATGGTGGTGACTGCTTCAACACGCTGGACCTTCGGGAAGCTTAAAATCTAGTTTCCATAGATGAGGAGTCCAGGAGGTTGACAGTATGGAACACGCACAAAGGATTGTTCTGTTACAACTGTTTATCATTTGGCGTGGCGTCAGCCCTATTCATTTTCAGAGGAAAATGGAAACCCTGCTACAAGGCAATATCAGGAGTACAAGTGTATCTTCATGATGTACTGCTCGCGGAGAAGAACGGAGACGGCGGTTAAAAACTACGTCAGTTCTTGCAGGTGCTCCGCGATAACGGAGCCAAGCTGAACAGGGAGAAGTGTTGCTTCTGAAAAGCAAAAGTGTTCTACCTGGGACGCAGGATTGACAGTAAGGGGCTACATCCAACTGGCAAAAGCCTGGAGGCGCTCGAGGATGCGCCAGCACCTACGAGCGTCAGCGAGCTACGCTCGTTCCTGGGCCTCAAAACCTACTATAATTGGTTTGTGTCCAAAATGGCAAGCGCTGTTGTCCTCCCCCCCCCCCCCCACCTTGATGGTATATTACAAAAGGGACGCAAATGGCACTGGGGTCAAGATGAGGGCAGGGCCTTTCACCGAGCAAAAGCAGCATTGAGTGAGTCCCACATGTTAACTCACTACCACCCTACACGGCCACTGGTTCTTGAATTTGACGCTTCACCACGGGCAATTGGAACTGTCCCTTTTCATCGTTGTGCAGGCGACGTGCTACCTGTTGGATTTCGTTCACAGACATTGTCAAAATTGGAGAAAAACTACTCCGAAACTAGAACGAGGGGCCTTGGTATTGGTGTTCAGTATCGCGAAGTTTAGAGACTTTGTTGGGAATGAATTTCAACCTGGTGACTGACCACAGGCCCTTGGTAGGACTTTTTACAACGACAAAGCCGTGCCGGCAATGGTTCCGTCGCCAGCACTCAACGGTGGTCCATCATCCTCTGTGGATACAGCTAACGCATCGAGTAACGTGCCGGAACAAGTAACGCCAATGCCGACGCCATGAGTAAGACTTCCTCTGCACGTGGATCCAAACGAACTGGAAGAGGAACTTCCAGACATAATTGCGTCTTCGAAAGAGTTCGACAACAGCCTGGTAACACCGAAGCAGATGGCACAGATGACTGCGGAAGATAAGGTGCTGCGTGATATCATTAGCTATACTTAGCGCAGATGGCCGCCGAAGCTGTCGGTAGAACAAGAAGGGCTTGGATCTTTCTAGAGCAGGAAAGACGAGCTTTCGGTGCAACACAGCTCTGGGCCAGCCCATTCGGTTTCCCGAATGGGCTGGCTTAGAGCTGCCACCGTCACCTACATCACACCATGACGTTTCCCTGCGACGGAGCTCCAGCTGAATCAGGACTGGACCCGTTGCCGAAACATGTGCAGGACTTTCAAGCTTCTCTCGAAGGGGGAAGATATGTTAGGAACTGTGACCAGACGACAATCACGACGCTCGTTCTTCTGGCGCCGAGAGCGCGAGTAGCGCCGTTCCCAATTCCGCCATCATGAAATAAACACGTTCCTTCGCCTAGCTTTACAGTAGCAGTGTTACATATCAACACACCGGCAATTCGGTTGGCACTTTGCTACACTTAATTGTGACAAAAAAGCAGGGCATAAGGTCTTCTTTTTTCCAAGGTGGTGTCGCTTCTTGTTTCTTCGAGTGAGAAGTTATGGAGAGTTCAAAAAGACCATCTCAGTCTTCGAGGTTCACAGATGGTGGGTTCACGCACAACGTTTTCTTCTTTGCTATATGGTAGGTCCCAAATATCTTTCTAGACAACTGAGCTTGGGGTTTGTACAATATATTTGTGTCTTCGAACCGTGATTCACAGCCGCAGTCACGCCAATGCATTGCTAAATAGGAGAATGCCTCCGCTTTTAACGAACTGTGATGTTTTTAAAGTCGGAAGTTTAAGCGTCTCTCCGTGTGTCTAATGTATGAGTGTGCGCGAGAGAATTGGATTTCGTAGACTCCCCTTTCTGTAAGGTACGAACTTCATGCCGTGCTTATTGTGGCATTCATTGTTGTCTGTTTGACTGCATATGTTTGCGCGTGTTTTACTTCGGTTACAATCCTGCTCAATTTGTTACGGGCTGAGGATATGACGTTGACTCCACTTCTCGAAGCGACTCCCTAGCTTCTTTCGGCTGAGTCAAATATATCCAGTGTTTTCAGCTTAACCGTTGTAACAATCCAATCACCCGGAAATTAGGCACAAATGAATAAATTATCTAGATACATATGAGTAGGTGAATTGAGACTCATAGGTACTCTAGGAATTGTAATATTCAACTGCAGATAACGGACTTGGGGACTCCATTAGGCTGTGAACGGTTTGAAACAAAAAGACCAAATCCGCTTTTTCTCTACATCGATGTAGGTCAGAAAATCCAAAACGATACAAAAGGGCTTTATAATCCAAAGCTCTCTCATCTCTAGTAAAATAGCGATACTTAAAAATTGCGATCAGTTTGAAAATTGAAAAAAATTGAAAAAAGTAATGATATTAATAAATTAATCACAATATAATTAATAATAATTATTTATTCACAATGCTGCTGTCTCCAAATGTATTATCGGGTCCGATCAAACCCAGCGAGGGCTTGTGAGACTAGACCCAGCATTAAAAACAACACAAGAAAAAACTCGCACAATCTCTCGTGCAAAAAAAATCTATATGTCAAAATTTGCACAAAATATAACTGACAAGCGTGTCGGGCTTTGCATTCTTACGTACACACACAAAAAAAGTCTCACAGATCAGTTCTTCATAAAAAAAGAATTGAATAGACTTTGAGGTGTACAGTTTCACGTGCTAAAAAAAAGACTACAGATATATAAAATTCCGCAGTCACGCCTGGCTGAAAGTAGGCGGTGCAGGCAGCGTGCTGGCAGTGTATCCGGCGCATTGCCGGACGCGTCTCCGCCGTATCCGCAGGTAGCCTGCCCTCCGGGGTCCCTCAAGATCCGGACGGCGAACTACCCGGCCGAATACAGCCGGAGCGACCGCGTTATTCTGCGCCGGATCTGCACCAACATGCGGCTATAACGCCTGCTCCCGCAGACTAAGCTGGGACAGAGCCAGGCGAGTCCGACTACGCCGATGACCCCGGGCCGGTTATCGACGGCGACTGCACCTCGATGCTGGAGGCTAAGATCTCAGAAACTATAATACATCTTCTATGGGAATGCAGAGCCAACTGTACGCTTAAGGCGGGCCACCATATACGACCTCCCCGCTTGTCATCGACCCAAAACCCTCGTAGAGTGGACGCGACCAGGGGGGCGACATATTCGTTAGTCATAGGACGATCGTGCTGGACTTCCCTCCGCTTAAGTTCGATCCAAGAAGCCGGTATTCGGCACAATTTTCAAACATTTCATCTTCATTGTATTCCCCATCTCTCACCCCTCATCTTCCCTCAACAAATGACGTAAGTTTAAGGTGGAGAAAATCATTAAAATATGTCTTAAACAAACAAACGAAAAGACAACAAAACTTTATGCACGGAATTTCACACTTTAAGTTACAAAGTTGTCAAGATAACAAAAACAAAAACACGATTTTGTTCGCGGAAGTTATAACTTTAAGTGCAAACTTGTAGAGGAAATAGATAGACCACCTTTACAAAGACACACAATAATCAGAAGATAAAGAATAGACGCATTAATTTAGGAGTTCGAGATAGGAAATTCGCCCGTGTCGTTCCTTCCAATATTCTATTTTTTTTCAAGGTACCTCAAAAGGCCCAATTAAGGGCATTACATGAGGGGGGGTACATTCAGGTTAAGTTATTCCTAGAAAAAGGTCTTTGGTATTTGGAGAAGAAAACAACCGCAAGAGGAACCCAGATATGCGAAACGTTAGACTACAGAAAAGTAAATAAAGAAATATAAATAATTACTGTCTCAATACATCAGAAAAGATAATTTGCAGTTTCTTCTCCCGTCAAGGAGAAGCCGGTGTCAAATACATTAAAACTATTTGACACACAAAAGGATCGCATACTTTCGCCATTAAGTGTGTTCGAACACGCGGCTTTTGGAAACGCGGAGCAGATCTAAGTTCACCAGATGAGATTATGCTGACTTTCTAAACCCCTATTTCCAGAAGTGTCTATAAATAAGAGTTTGGCGAAAAAGTGAATAAAAACAGAGCAACGCGAGCGAAGCAAACAAGTTGTCACTGGATAAATCTATATTGTAATACGTGACAGTATTGAGGATCTCTTTTAAAATTCGATAAATTCATGAATGTCAGAGGGTTGACGAATTGAAAAATAAAGTTATACCATACCTGAGTATTCTATAGGCTAAAGATTGCACATTGCTGTTTCTAACTGATAATGGTAAAAACAGAATATGTGCAGAGTAGACAAGAGACAGTTCTTCGTCGTTGACACATATAGGACATGAGACTATTCCATGAAATATCGCAATCAAAATTAAGACCTAGGTACTTTGCAGTGCCAACATATTACTAACAGGCTCACAATTAGGAACATCTGCAACTGGAATCCTGGAGGATGAGTGGAGAGGTCAAACATATTTATATAAAGGATTATGAAAACATAACAACGTTGTCTTTAAAAAGGCCCTGAAAAAAAGAATTGTGTTGTTTTTTTACAGTCTTGTTGAGACACGCGTGTCAAAAAATGCAATAGTGCGATATTGACGGCGGAGAGATTTATTTGAAGTTCTGCGCGCAAGTTCCATGACCTCACGGAATGACCATCTCGGTCATTCGCTCTTTCCACCTCAACGTGAAGGCGAAACCAATCCACCTCTCCTCCACGCGTCCGAAATGCCAAGAGAAAAACAAGTCTAAAGGAAGCGACAACCGACTCAATCGCGTCTCGCGCCGTCAATATTGCTCTAAAATTCTTTTTTCGCGTAAACATTATTTTTTGTTACGCGCTGTCCCAACCGAACTATTAAAAACATCTTTTTTTC